>ML818020.1:41373-90460 GCA_009831015.1 Picea engelmannii
ATTTATCTTGGTGGAAGGTGTTACAACTAGGGTTTGCTACTTGATTTCTTGGTTAAATGTAAGTAAATTTCTGCAAAACTTCTTGAATGAATGGTTGTAGTTTTATTTCTCTTGCATTTATGGTTATAATTTGTTGAATAAACACTAGGGGACAAGCACACATTTGTAGGTCCTTGTCTCATGTCCCCGTCAAGATTTCTAGCCATTTTATTTGCTGAAATGAGATAGAGCCTTGCCATAGCAACACTCTTTTCTTTCATGCTGAAGAGGATTGAGCCTAGCCTTAGCTACACTCTTTTCCCCCTCTTCATATGCTAGTCGTTTTACTTTCTTAAGCTAAGAAGAAGGAGAAGCCTCAAAGACTAGGTCTTCTACACTTTGGGCCGATTTTTCTAGGATTTGTTGTACAAGCCTTGCTCTAGCAACACTTTGTTTCTCAAACCCTCTTGTCTTAGTTTTATGCTATCTTTTCAGAGCTAGCCATCCTTGCCATTGAGTTAAGGAAGGAGGAGAGAGCACCGAGGCCTAGTTCTCCTACACCAAGGTGAGCCTCTCTCCCCTAGGGTTTGTGTCCTTGAGGCCTTGCTTTAGCAACACCTCAAGGCTTAAGCCTCTAGTCCTTAGCCTCATTTTATTCTTTGATCCTTCATCTATTGTGTCTTTCACTTTTGACTCCATTAACCCTAAGGCACTGATCCTAAGAAACCTCTTGCGTTGAAGTGAATCAAACTACTTTCAAACTCTTGAATGAAACCCTAACTACACTAACCCTAGCCTTAACTAACCTGCTAACCCTATATGTTGTCGTCATCTTTAGCTTTTAACACCTTTGTGCAACAAACGTTTCTTTCATAAGCAATTGAATGATGATTAAAGGCATAAATTAAATGAAGTGTTGATTTATTACTTTGAATGCCATATTGTTCCGGTATTTATTCGTGAAGTGACAATTTTTATTGCTATTTATAAACATTGACTTCGTCAATATTTATTGCTAAAATTGCTTATATGTTCATCAGATAGTCACATATTTATATGAGTACTAACCCATTGAATTAGCTTGCATATATCATTTGTTGTTGCTTTGTCTCAGGCAAGTATATCTTTGGGGGTTTTACTTTATTATTGGTTGTTTAGCCGGGACTATCTGCTTGGTGGTGACTTGTGAAGGGGGAATCTATCCTTGTCTTTTAATCATCTTGCCTTCTCAAAACCCCAGGTCACCGGGGACGTCTCCCCTGGGCCTCACAACCCTAAAGAGAAAGAACCATCCCATTGTGGTGACATTGGGTGGGATTGGTTCCTGTTACGCCAGTTTGACCTTCAAACCTCAAGCTTTTATCCTTGCTACAAACTGTGCGATA
This sequence comes from Picea engelmannii, assembly GCA_009831015.1. Taxonomy (NCBI): domain Eukaryota; kingdom Viridiplantae; phylum Streptophyta; class Pinopsida; order Pinales; family Pinaceae; genus Picea; species Picea engelmannii. Next base: position 42,738 of record ML818020.1, read on the forward strand.
ACATTTTGGCGCTGTTGTCGGGGAACACTGAGTCAAACCTTCCTCAGACGACACTTTTCGGTAAGCCTTGCCTCTAGAAGCCTTATCTTACAAGCTTACCTGGCGACTCCATTTGGGTGTTTTCCCTTTTCTTTGGTAGTTTCAAGTAAACTATCTAGCGACTCCACTTAGGGTGTTTCCCCTTATCTTTTGAGAGTTTCAAGAAAATTATCTAGCAACTCCACTGATGACGAAGCCAACTATGTCTTCGCAATGGGACCGGGGAAACTACAAGCCTTTAGACATGAGTAAAATCCCAGGATATCCTAGACAAATGCCCCCCTGGTATAAAAAATGGCTCCTAGATTCACTGGGATCGATGGAGAAAGACCCGATTATCACATGAGCAATTTCTGGGCTTTCTTTCAGCATCGCCCTATCAGTGATGACGCTAAAGACTTGGTAATGAAACTCTTCTCTGCCACTCTGCATGGAGAGGCTAGAAGATGGTATGATAATCTTCCAGCTGCTAGGATCACATCTATGGACTAGTTTGAAGAAATCTTTCTTGTGAGGTGGGTTTTGAAATTGGAAGATATCCAATCTTTTCTTAAAGGACTTGAATGCATGGAACAAGCAGAGGATGAGACCGTCAAAGTTTCTGGGTTTAGATTTCAGAGGTTGCTATACCGGATTCCTGAAATCCATCATCCTAAAGGCAAGTACCTCGTGTATCTCTATACCAATGGACTTCTAGAGCATTTAAGCTTCCTCCTAAATAAAAAGGGTCCAAAAACACTTACAAAAGCTCACAACATGGCTATTCAAATTGAGGTAAATCTCTCCTTGACCAAAACCAATGACCATACTATGGACACTCTCAGCTTGATAAAACTAGTTTCCCTTGAAACCTTTACTGATGATCCCGAAGGAAAAAGGGAACAAGTTTTTGACCAGCAGAATGAAGACGTGATTAAAGAGCAAGAACCTAAGCAAGATGATGAAGCACCTACTTATGCTCCTCCCTCTGATGAAGTCATCCAAGATCCCTTCTCTCCTGCACAACAAAAAGATGATGAGGTTAGTTGCTTTCCATTTCAGGATTTCGATAACACCTTGTCCCATGATTCAGAAAATGAAGGAGAAATGGAATTCCCGGAAGAAGTAGACCTTCCTTGTTGCACAATAGAAGATGAAGGGGTAATTCCTGAAGATGAAACCATAACGCATGTTGAAAGCACCCAAGTCTTCAAAGCTCCTGCACGAGAAGAAGCAGTAAGTTTCCCTCCTCCCCTAGTTTTTGATGATGCTCTACTTTGTGATAGGGAAGATGAGGAGGAGATAAGCAAGTCCTTGAACGCTTCAAATCCTGCATGTTATGATACCGATAATGACATAGCTGATAAAATTGATGAGTTCATACATGTTGGGACATGTAGGTGGGATGCAGTTAGTTATGATATTGATCCCATCTATGATATAGAGAGTCTTCTCCAAGTGTTACCTTTGCAATTATCACAGCAAGTTACTCTTGACCAATGGCAACAAGGAGATGAGATTTTTACCGATGCTTCCCAAGCACTCAAGGTTGACCAAGTACCGTGTTTTCCTAACGATTTTCGATCTTACCTTGAGGGCTTTTATGAGTACTCCTCCGAGCACTTGATTTATCCTATGAAGATGACTATCAACCATCGCTATGGTCGGATTTTGATAGGAGTAAAGACACTGTTTGCCTAAAGAAGGATTCTCATGACGTTTTTCCTCAGCCACCTATTATCACTTTACCTTGTTGTTTCATTAAAGGTATGGTTGGGAATTATATCTTTAGTATTGAGTTTCCTCTGAAGCAAACCCTAGAATCCAAGGGTTTGTTGAAAACCACAAGTTCAAGTCTATCATATCGGTGTTTCAACTTTCCCTTAGTAGTTTGCCAGTCATCTGCCAAATCCTTGTCAGTCCCTTCAGAGTGTGAGGACGCCCAGGGTATCCAGTTTTCAAACCGTTTGAGTCGATATTCTAAACCTTGGACTTTTTATGACCCCTTCCTGAAGTGGATTGAGCACTTTCATCATAGATTGACATGGCATGATTTTGTCCCTCCCACCCGCCTTCATGAGTTAGACTTTGTGATTTCCGATGATATGATATATGTTCTAACCCATGTCATTTTTGTGCTTGACTTATCACTATTTTGGTTTATGATGAAGGACAAAGGAAGGCATCGTGGAACGTTGTTGGATTGGCTTTGTTATCGCACAGTTTGTAGCTAGGATAAAAGGCTATAAGATAGAAGGCCAAACTGGCGTAACAGGAACCAATCCCACCCAATGTCACCATAATGGGATGGTTCTTTCTCTTTAGCGAGGTTAGGCCCAGGGGAGACGTCCCCGGTGACCTGGGGTTTTGAAGAGGCAAAAGGCTAACAAGACCAAGATAAGGTTTCCCCCTTCACAAGTCACCACCCAAACAGATAGTCTGAACAAAGGCCAATAATGAAACAAAACCCCCAAAGAATTGTACCTGCCTGGAACAAAGCAACAGCAAACTGATATGTGCAAGCTATTCAATGGGTTAGTACTTCATAAGACTATCTGATAAATATATAGGCAATATGGAAATAAATGTTGATGAAGTCAATGTTTATCAATAGCAATGAAAAGTTATAACACTTCACCAATAAATATTAGAACAATGTAGCAGTCAATGTAACCAATCAACACCTTATTCAATTAATGCTTAAACCATCATTCAATTGCTCTCAAGACAAAACGTTGTTGCATTAAAGATGAAATAACCAATGATGACATCAACAACTAGGGTTAGTAGGTTAGTCTAGGATAGGGTTAGTGTGGTTAGGGTTTGAAATTCAATGTGTTTGAGAGTATTTAGATCAAATTCTACTTCAACGCTTGGGGTCTTAGGATCAGTGCCTTCAGGTTTAATGGAGTCAATAATGAAGGACGCAAGAGTTGAAGGAGGCAAAGACTAAGGACAAGAGGGAGAAGTTTTGAGGTGTTGCTAAGGCAAGGCCTCAAAATCAAAACCCTAGCAGAGAGGGGCTCACTCTAGTGTTGCTACAACAAGGACTCGTGCTCTCTCCTCCTTCCTTAGGTCAATTTGGCAAAACGGCTAGCTCAAATGAAGCACAAAATCAAGACAAGAAGGCTTAATGAGGGAGAGTGTTGCTACAGCAAGGCTCTTTCATCAAACCCTAAAAGAAAAACGGCCCTAAGTGTAGATAACCTAGGCCTAGGACATCTTCTTCCTCTTGAATTCTAAATGGTACGGCTAGCATAGGAGAGGAAGAAAAATGAGTGTAGCTACGGCTAGGCTCTCTTTTTCTTCTTCAATGGTTGAAAGTTTCTCTATCAGGGGACATGAGACAAGGACCTACTTGTGTGCTTGTCACCTAGGGTTTTGATTCAGCAAATTATGAACATATGCAAGAAAATAAGACTACAACCATTCATTTAAGAAGTTTTGCAGAAAAATATTTACAATTCATCAAGAAATAACCATGCAAACCCTAGTTGTAACACCTTCCTTCAAGAGAAAAACCATGGAATGCCAAAAAGTCTTCCTTCAACAAGTGTGTCTCCCTAAATCAGCCAATAACCCAAGATAGGGCGCAAATTTCAAACCTCACTAAGTGGTGAGTGAGTGATGATGAAAAAATGAGAGTGACAATCTCCCATTTATACAAAACCTTGACCTAATTTTACATTTTGGGTCAGGTAAAAAGGCCGACAAGGCCAAAATATCAAATCATACTATTTTACATTAAATTGTCAAGTTAAAACCCTAAATCAAGTTGAAAGGAGAGTAAAATCCCCTCCAAGGGAGACGTTAGCCCTTTTCAGGGCCGATGGAGCGTCCTAGAGCAAAACATTAGCCCTCCCTAGGTTTCTCCAACCTGCCACATGTGCCACTGCTGCCTAATCTGCCTGCCCCAAATGTCCATGATGTTGGGTGACGTCATGGTCAAGGTGGTGACATCCTAGGCCTCCAAAGGCCAACGTTCCACTAAGAGAGGGTCATCCCCCCTAGGTCAAGCTGTGTCGGGTGCCTCTGGTGGAACGTTCTCTTCTTCTCCGGTGCAAAGCCCCAGATCCATCTGTGTCCTGTCTCTGCCCCCTGATGGGGTCTTAGCATCCATCTGATGGGCTCTTCAGCCCCATGGAGGTCTGAACTGATCATCTCCCCATGTGTACTGGTCCAAGTGGTACCTGTCCGTCAAGCATGATCCTGCACATCAAAGGTTACGCCCTCCGTGGGCTCATCAGTCACAGGGATCATAGCAATGTCAATCACATCTCATCATCAATATTATTAAACATATGCATAAAATCCCTAATACATCAATTAACAGCTCAAAGACGTTACACAAGCCTGCAATACAAGTCTGGAGAAAAGGACAAGGCGTCCTATTGGGCTAGTATCCACAGGAAGAGGAAAGTTCCCGAAAAGACCTCATCCAAGCCATGTAAGTGGGTGATGTGGTCAGGGGATGTCCAAGCATGTGGGTGCAATGAAGGCCAAGGATGCAAAAGTGTTACCTGTGGGTGCCTTTGTAGAAGGCGAGTTGTACCTGTCATGGTTGCATTCTTTCCAAGCCCATTCTTGCCTTTATTCTTTTTATTCTTTTATTCTTTTTTGCTTTTTTGTTCAAGAGCTAATGAGGGGACACTACCTTGGCATGGTGACCAGAGCTGACAGTGTTACCCACAAGTACTTTCACAGAGATGAGGAGGCTAGCTCGTGATGAGACCCCCTTTCCCTTGGCCATGCAACCAAGAGTCACTGCCCTGGCGTGGTAACCAGTCGATGGCAATGTCATACTGCTAGGTACCCATGGACCTAATAGGCTGGCTCGTGATGAGACCCCCTATCCTTTGACTAGGTCTTGTTTTACTATTTTTCCGAGTCCCTCTTGTTTCTTGTTGAGAAGCCTTTTATCACTTTCTCGGGGATCCCTGGGCGAAGCATCTCGAGGTTTTATTCTTAGGATTTTATCTTTTACCAGCTTGCTTTTACCTTCTGGGCCTTTAGCCCCTTCTTCCCACGAGGTAAGGTGCAGTACTAAAAATAGGTCAACTCAATGCCCGGACAAGGGGAAAGGGATAAGTGAGCGGGAAGTAAGATGAAGAAGTGGTGCTATGATGTGAGCAGACGATGGATTTTCAGAAATCCCCCCAGTGGCAAACCAAAACCTACAGATACAGGCTTGCTAGGGCACCCTGTCAATCCCCCCAAACATGGTCAAGTGGGCAAATGTAAGATCCAAGCAGTCGTTAGAAATAAAAGGAATCAGATGCATACATTTAAAGGTTTTAACGATCAAATGTGACACATACCATGATACCTGGACTAATTACCTCATGAAGCAAGAACCTCTTTTGATACAGGACCAAACCAATGGTGATGGATGTTGTTGTTGTTGACAAGATAAAGATGATGGAAGAAGAAAAGGTGGGCCCTCCAGGGCCATGCTCAGGTCAATCCTGCTCTCGATACTCCATGTCTAGGACCTGTGGGCCTCGAAACATGATCTCCTAGTTATCCCTGAAAAGTGGGGATAACAGGTTTCACTGGTTGTTTGACTACACCCAACATCCAGCCAACAGGTAAGTACAGGTAAGTAGTTTGCTTTACATTCACACTATTGATTGCTTTATTTCAGTCTATATATATTTATATATGTTGGGGTGGGATTACCACCCCAATTTTGTTACAGATACTTCTATTGAGATTGAGCAGGTCGACAGGTTATGCCAGAGATGTCGAGGTTCTCATGCGCTCTACTGTGAGCACATGTCCCCGAGTTGGAGCCAGATGTTATCCCCCACTTTCATGGATAACTAGGAGATCATGTCTCGAGGCCCACCTTTTCTTTCTTCCAGCATCTTTATCTTGTCAGCAGCAGCAGCATCCATCACCATCGGCTTGGTCCTACATCAAAGAAGGTTCTTGCTCCATGAGGTAATCGGTCCGGGTATCATGGTATGTGTCACTTTGATCATCAAAACCATTGAATGTATGCATCTGATTCCTTTTATTTCTAACAATTGCTTGGATCTTACACTTGCCCGCTTGACCATGTTTGGGGGGATTGACAAGGTGCCCTAGCAAGCATGTGTCTGTAGGTTTTGGTTTGCCAATGGGGGGGATTTCTGAAAGCCATCGTCCGCTCCCATCATGGCACCACTTTTCCATCTTGTTTCCCGCTCACCTATCCCATTCCACTTGTCCAGACATTGGGTTGACCTATTTTCAAGATTGCACCTTATCTCGTGGGAAGAAGGGGCTAAAGGCCCAGAAGGTAAAAGCAAGTTGGTAAAAGATAAAAGCCTAAAAATGAAACCTTGAGATGCTTCGCCCAGGGATCCCCGAGAAAGCAATAAAAAGCTTCTCAGCAAGAAACAAGAGGGACCCGGAAAAATAATAAAACAAGGCCTAACCAGAGGATAGGGGGTCTCATCACGAGCCAGCCTACTAGGTCCATGGGTATCTAACAGTATGACATTGCCATTAGCTGGTCACCACGCCAGGGCAGTGACTCTTGGTTGCATGGCCAAGGGAAAGGGGGTCTCATCACGAGCCAGCCTTCTCATTTCTGTGAAAACACTTGTGGGTAACGCTGATGTTGAATTTAAAGCAGCTGCAAGAGCCATTCTCCGAGAGGATGGCAAAGACCCTAGCCGAGATCTAGGGCCCCCAGTGCTCTCCTGGGGTTCTTGGTCTGGGACCAAACAGTCAGTGCCATGGCAAAAGACCCTTGTTAGGGCCCCCAGTAGATAACTGGGGTTCTTGGTCTGGGACTAAGTAGTAAAGACCCTTGAGAGGGCCCCCAGTATATGACTGGGGTTCTTGGTCTGGGACCAAGCAGTTAAAGTCCCTAGATATGTCTAAGGCCCCCGGACATGTTCCAGGGTACCCATGCCTAGGGCATGGGTTGATCCTTGGTCTTGTACCTTGGTGGATAAGACCCCAGAAATGTTCTGGGGCAACCTGGTCCTTGATCTGGTGTTTGTTGGTGTATGACCCTCTTTTGAAGGCGGGCATGACCACATGAGGGATGTATCCCATATGCAGTGATGATAAAGTTAAAAAGATCAACTTGAGAATGAATGGACAAGTATTGCCACCAAGTAACCCCACCAAAACCCCCTTCACCCTTGCTTGTGTTTATTTGGGGTTTTGTATTTTTACTTTAGGGGTTAATGTGAAAATATTAATTAAATGTTTTAATTATAACATGTTTAATTAATATTTATATTAATTAAATATGTTATTTTTAATTATTATTTTTTATTAACCTACCCTAACCTAAAGTATAAATAAATACCTTCCCCTCCACCCTTATTACACTTTCATGTTCCCTTGAAAAGGAAGGTGAATCTCTCCTTGCTTGCTGCGACCCCCTTTGCAACAGTGACTGAGGTTTTCTAGTGACAGTTCGGCCCTCCCATTCTGGTCAGTTTTCAACCTCCTGATTATTATTGTATGCTTCTTGTTTGGGGATGAGTCAAGGGTTGTTGCAGGGCTGCTTTATGTTGCTGTTACCTGTGTGTTGAGGATTGAAGTTGCCGCCCTCTTCTATAGTCCATAGACCTTCTCCTAGAGGTTGTTGTCCTCCCTCTCATGAGCAGATCTGGATCTCTCCTTGAGCTGCGGCCCCTCTAGCTGATCTTTTAAGACAGTTGTACCCTTTGCTATCTTCTCTTGCATAAGGGTTTGCTTCCAAGAAATTTCTGAGTGCATGAGGGGTTTGATTCCAGAAATTTTTGTGTTATGTTTATGTGTGTTTTCTTCTTGGTGGCAACCAGTCTGTTCATTCTCTTGGCAAGAGATCTAACCCTTGAGGTAGATCTATGATCCTTAACCTTTTCTGAGCATAATTTTTGTGGCACTTCATCCACTGTGTGAGGCATGAACCCCTTCAATGATCACAGGTAAGACTTCAAGGTAATTTAGATCTGTATGTTGTTATTTGATTCTGAAGATTTTGATTGTGTAGATCTATGTGTCTCTAATCTTAGAATCTGTCCTGATTTAGATCTAACACAGAAATCTTTTGTTTAGATCTATTTTGTTGTTGATCTTTCTGGAAATTGTTATTGACTAGATCTAATTGATTAGATCAGATCTATACTCAGAACTACTGTTTTTAATCTGTTTTGTTGTGATCAGTCTATATCTAATTCAGAAATCCTATAGATCTATCTATCTTGCTCAGAAATAGTTTTTGTTTAGATCTAATCATTGCTTATGATCAGAATCAAAATGACAGTTCAGATCTGAGTGTTATGCACACTAACAATTTGTTTTAAATGTTCAAATATAATTACTGTTCACTTCCTGATTTGATTTCCTAAGTTCAACAGCTCAGTACTGTCTTGGTTTACTGTTCTAAGCTTGATTTAGTTGTTTTATCTTCCTGAAATTTAAAAGACAGTAATTGCTCTACTTTATTTCCCTGATTCTAACAGCGGTCACCATTGGTCACCACGCCAGGGCAGTGTCCCCTGATTAGCTCTTGAACAAAAAGCAATAAAAGATAGAAGAATGAAGAATAAAAGGCAAGAATGGGCTTGGAAAAAATGCATCCATGACAGGTACAGCTCGCCTTCTACAAAGGCACCCACAGGTAACATTTTGCATCCTTGGCCCTCACTGCACCCACATGTTTGGACATCCCCTGACTACATCACCCACTTACATGGCTTGGATGTGGTTTCTTCCAAGAACTTTCCTTCTTCTGTGGACACTAGCCCAATAGGACGCCTTGTCCTTTTCTCCCGACTTGTATTGTAGGCTTTTGTAACGTCTTTGAGTTGTTAACTAATGTATTAGGGATTTTATGCAGATGTTTAATAATATTGATGATGAGATGTGATTGGCATTGCTATGAACCCTGTGACTGATGAGCCCATGGAGGGCGTAGCTTTTGATGTGCAGGACCATGCCCGATGGACAAGTACCATTTGGACCAGTACACATGGGGAGATGATCAATTCGAACCTCCATGGGGTTGAAGAGCCCATCAGATGGATGCTGAGACCCCATCAGGGGGCAAAGACAGGACAGAGATAGATCAGGGGCTTTGCACTAGAGAAGAGGAGGACGTTCCACCAGAGGCACCCTAGCACAGCTTGACCTAGTGGGGTTGACCTATTTTTAGTGGAACATTGACCTTGGAAGGCCTAGGACGTCACCCATGAGGTCCATGACGTCATCCTTGCTTCATGGACGTTTTGGCAGGCATTTGGCACGTGTGGCAGTTTGGAGAAGCCCAAGGGGGGCTAACATTTTGCTCCTGGGGGTTGCATTTGCCCTAGAAGGGAGGTTGCATTGAAAATCCTTCATTTAATGTAAAACAATATAATTTTCAATATTTTGGCCTTGTCGGTCTTTTTATGACCTAAAAGTAAATTAGGCCATTGATACAGTATAAATGAAGGATTTTCACCTTCATTTTTTCATCACAACTCACTCACTCATTAGTGAGGTCTGAAATTTGCGCCCTATTCTAGGGTTTTGTCTGATTTAGTGAGGCGCACTTGTTGAAGGAAGATTTTTCTTGGCATTTATCTTGGTGGAAGGTGTTACAACTAGGGTTTGCTACTTGATTTCTTGGTTAAATGTAAGTAAATTTCTGCAAAACTTCTTGAATGAAAGGTTGTAGTTTTATTTCTCTTGCATTTATGGTTATAATTTGTTGAATAAACCTTAGGGGACAAGCACACATTTGTAGGTCCTTGTCTCATGTCCCTTTCAAGATTTCTAGCCATTTTATTTGTTGAAATGAGATAGAGCCTTGCCATAGCAACACTCTTCTCTTTCATGCTGAAGAGGATTGAACCTAGCCTTAGCTACACTCTTTTCCCCCTCTTCATATGCTAGCCGTTTTACTTTCTTAAGCTAAGAAGAAGGAGAAGCCTCAAAGACTAGGTCTTCTACACTTTGGGCCAATTTTTCTAGGGTTTGTTGTACAAGCCTTGCTCTAGCAACACTTTGTTTCTCAAACCCACTTGTCTTAGTTTTATGCTATATTTTCAGAGCTAGTCGTCCTTGCCATTCAGTTAAGGAAGGAGGAGAGAGCACCGAGGCCTAGTTCTCCTACACCAAGGTGAGCCTCTCTCCCCTAGGGTTTGTGTCCTTGAGGCCTTGCTTTAACAACACCTCAAGGCTTAATCCTCTAGTCCTTAGCCTCATTTTACTCTTTGATCCTTCATCTCTTGCGTCTTTCACTTTTGACTCCATTAACCCTAAGGTACTGATCCTAAGAAACCTCTTGCGTTGAAGTGAATCAAACTACTTTTAAACTCTTGAATGAAACCCTAACTACACTAACCCTAGCCTTAACTAACCTGCTAACCCTATATGTTGCCGTCATCTTTAGCTTTTAACAACTTTGTGCAGCAAACGTCTTCTTTCATAAGCAATTGAATGATGATTAAAGGCATAAATTAAATGAAGTGTTGATTTATTACTTTGAATGCCATATTGTTCCGGTATTTATTGGTGAAGTGACAATTTTTATTGTTATTTATAAACATTGACTTCATCAATATTTATTGCTAAAATTGCTTATATGTTCATCAGATAGTCACATATTTATATGAAGTACTAACCCATTGAATTAGCTTGCATATATCATTTGTTGTTGCTTTGTCTCAGGGAGGTATATCTTTGGGGGTTTTACTTTATTATTGGTTGTTTAGCCGGGACTATCTGCTTGGTGGCGACTTGTGAAGGGGGAATCTATCCTTGTCTTTTAATCATCTTGCCTTCTCAAAACCCCAAGTCACCGAGGACGTCTCCCTTGGGCCTCACCTCCCTAAAGAGAAAGAACCATCCCATTGTGGTGACATTGGGTGGGATTGGTTCCGGTTACGCTAGTTTGACCTTCAAACCTCAATATTTTATCCTTGCTACAAACTGTGCGATAACAGTCCTCATACATATATGATTCAGATGTTTGGCGACCTGGTGATGATATGGTTACAGATTTGTTCTGCCCCTTCAAGGATGACTTATCACGACATACTCAGAGTGATCTTCGATCAACCTTTGGTGCATGCCCTTTTGAGGATGAATATTTGTTTTACGAGGACTTCCAACCATTGTGCTCAGATTTTGAGGAATACCAGGACGTGGCCACCTCAGAGCAGTCAGAGGGTCCATACTACCAAACGGAAGTACTTTCATGTTGAGACTTTGGGCAGGAATTTGCAGACAAAGAAGAGATGTTTCCTGAGTGCGGCGGAGGAGTTTTTCTTTAAGGCTATGCCTTACCCTGTTTCCTCTTGTTTGGGAAATCATAGGGTTTTCTTTGGATCTCGTCCTTTCTCAGCCTTCAGGGAGCAGTGATCTTCTAAGTGAGGATGATGATGAGCCATCATCTAGTCCACTTCAAAGATGGATAGATCGGGTTTGTGGCTATGTTTGCAGGCGGGAGTTCCAGCATAATCGAGATTATGGTTTCTCCTTTCAGCAGGATTTCCTTCCTCCCACTCATCTCCATGAGTTTTAATTCATGATTGATTATATGTCTATTTGTGCTCATGATTACTATGTGTTGGACTTATCTTTGTTGTTTCACATGATTAAGCACAAGGAGAAATGTCTTCGTTCGATGATCAGTTGGTTGCACTGGTTGTATGACTTCACCTGACATCATCCAACACGTGATCTTCAGGGCCCCAAGGCCCCAGGTAAGTAGGTAAGTCATTTTGGTTCCCTGCATTTTGCATCTTCATTTCTCATACTAGTTTAGATGCATTTCATTTTCATTTTTCTCTACTTGCATATTGTTTTCATGCTTAGCTTAGAATTTATTGAAAAAATGTCAAAAATTTATTTTTCTAGTTTAGTGGGTTTTGATTATGATCATGTGAGAACAAGGATGAGTAGGTCATCCTACACTTGATAGTTTGATTTTTACAGGCATGGGTCTACCAAGAGATGTTGCAGTTCTCATGCACTCTACGGCGAGCACATGTCCCCAAATAGGAGCCAAATGTTATCCCCACTTTGTGGATAACTAAGGAGATGATGTCTTGAGGCCCTCAGGTTGTAGATATGGAGTGTCGAGAGACTACATGACCAACAGTACCCTTTGCACAAATGGAAAACCCACTCACCACCATAGATGGTCACAGGTTTACAGATGGCATTCACCACATCAGTTGGCTTCTAGAAGGCAGTGGGCCTTGCTAGATGAGGTACAAGTCAGTATTATGGTGAGCATCATTTCAATATTTAAGCCATTTGATTATGTTGCATCTTAGATTGCTCTAGATTTCATGGTATGTGCTTGGACATTATGTCTTTTTCCCTACTTCACCTTGGCGGTTGACATTGTGCCCTAGTAAGTGGTCTTCTTTGGGAATGGGCTTGCTTCTGGGAAATCCCTTAATGAGCCATCACACCGTTCTCGACCATACTTGCCATTTTCCATCATTATTCCCCTATGTTTCCTTATCTCTTGGGATTTTATGGTGTATTGACCCAAGAAGGGGTTGTCCCTCATTCTATGGGAAGAAGGGGCTAAAGGCCCAGAGGGGTTGGTGTTGGGTAAAAGATAAAAGCCATATATGAACCTTCCAGATGCTTCGCCCAGGGATCACCCAAGAAAGAAATAAAACGCTTATCTTTGAATAAAAGGGGACCCATAATATAACAAAGAAATGCCTAAAAGGTAGATTGAAGGATAGGAGGTCTCATCACGAGCCGACCTACCACGTCCATGGATATCTAGTGGTATGGCATTGTTATTATCTGGTCACCAAACCAGGGCAGTGACTCTCAGCTGCATGGCTGAGAGAAAGGGGGTCTCATCACGAGCTAGCCTTCTCATTTCCATTAGGCATTTGTGGGTGACATTGCCACCATCTGGTCACCACACCAGGGCAGTGACCTTCAACCTCTCCTTGTGCTATTATGAAAGAAAATATAAAGAAAGAAAGATAAAAGGCAAATGATAGGCTTGGAAAAAGTGCATTGCGGACGAAGGTACCACACACCCTCTACAAAGGCACCCATGAATGAGACACTACGACCCCTACTATGTCATGAGCCCTTTTCCCATTGAGTCTTGACCCCATCCACCTCATACACTTTACATGTCTTAGAGAGGGACCTCTTGGAGGGTCTCCTTGACCTAGGAAAAGACCTACCCAATAGAACACCTCGTCAGCCCTCCCATACTTAAGCTTGACAAGTCGCATAGTGTTTTTGAGCTGTTAATTGTTTGATATTGTAATCTTTGATGCACATGCTTAGATCATTAGATGGCTTATTTATTGATTGGATCCACTTTTCATGACGTTATGACTTGAGATCCTTGGAGGGCATGTTCATTTGTCTTTGCAGGACCTAGCTGGTGGACAGTTTTGGGAGAACAAGCCTAGCTTGGGCTTCCATGGGGCTACAAGCCCACAGGTTGGATGCCAGGGACCCGCATGCTAGATGAGAGAGAGTTGACTTGGACGACCTTGATGATGACTTGGATGACCTAGCCTACCCATTGCTTGCCAAACGATTTGCCCAGGAGGGGAAAAATGTCCCACTTTTGAGCATGACGTCATGATATTGGGGGCTAGGGCTTGGTGGTGAGGTGCCACTCATTTGCACTTGGACGTTTTGAAGAGAAGAAGGTTTTTACCATGATGAGATGACTTAGATGCTTGACATATGGCCTTGGGAGCATAGTTGCGGGAAGCTTGGTGTTTAACTTAATTTTGACCATAGGAAAAAGTGTTTTCCCCCTTCCCTCACTCAACCCTCAAACCCTAACTCACTACCAAAACCCTAAAAGTGACTCTTTCTTGACTTTGTCTATTTCTCTTGGATGTGTGACACTTGTAACTCATCCAAGAGGGGTCTCTCTCCTCTCCCAAGTATAAAAGAATGCTCACCCCCCTCATTACACATCTATTCTCAGTGTGTTGTTACCATGCCAAAATCTCTCCTCTCCCACTCTTCTCTCTTTCTCCCATTTGCTCTTTCTCTTGTGTAAAGCTTGTTGCAAGTATTTGCAACAACCTTTTGGTATTGAATAAAGAAATCTTTGGAAGATCCATGGTGTTGAGAGTCTTCTTGGCGCCATCTTGCTACTATTGAGGTGATCTTGTTCTAGTTTTCTTTTCTTGTGCATGCTTTGGTTATAGATCTAGAGTAGAGATTCCAAGCAAAGTAGTTTGCTTGGATAGATCTGCGATAGTCTTATTATAGATCTAGTGAGCATTTACTTGGATAATGCAAAGTAGTTTATTTTATCATTTAGATCTACTCACATCCTCTTTGTTTTTGTAGCTTTGCGTCCAAGATTTACAGGTTACCTAAGGGTTTTGTGGATAGATTTCAGATCTGGAAATCTATCGCTCCACCCACCTACGACCTCTAAATATTTATGTTCTATATTTCTGTACTTTTCCATACATTTTTTGGCATTCTAACATCTTAGAATAGTTCATTTAAATATATATTTCTTGCTGATTTTTACACAGAAAATTTATGGTTTGTTCTAACAAAAAGTTTCCAAAGATTTCGGTCTTTTTTGCAGTTTTTCCAGCCGGCTTTGCTTGCTAGTTTTTTTGCAGATCTGAACCAAAAAGGAGGAGCTACAACCCATTTGGGGCCCTAAAACGTCCAAGAGAAACCTCCGAAGTTGGGGTACTATCTTCCCAACCCTTTCTTCTTCTTCTTTCATTGTAACCAAGCCCAAAGAGAGTCTCTTGGGCATGCACTTCTCTAAAAAATAAAATTTCTGCGTTTTTATCTTTCTTGTGCCTACACCTTGCATAGTGGATTAGCCTAGCCACCCATGCAAAATCATAAGGCTAGTAGTTAGTTTTATTTCAGCATTGTATTTTCATTTCAAGTTTGCCCCACTTATCCTTAAGGCAAGGTTGTGTGGCTAGGATTTACTTGTTTATTTTCCAAGTCAAGTTATTTCTTTTATGCTTTTCTTTTCACTCGCTTGAGCACAAAACCGGTAGGTTTGTCCTCCATCTTGTGCCTTTGTTGAGGTTGCAAGTAGAGTAGCTTCATTTCAAGTTATTTCATTTTCTTATTTGTTTGCCTACACCCTACAAAGAGGATTGGCTTAACCACTTCAAGTTCATGTGTATATCTCAATGATTTAGAAGCACTTCCTTTCATTTGCAATCTTGTTTAAGCCCTTGGAGGCATACTCTATTTTTTGTACATTTCCTTAAGCACTTGTTATTTCTTTCTTTCAAGCTTTCAACTCAAGTAACTTTTAATTGTTAAAACAATCTAGTTTAGGCTCTAGGGGAATTAATTTACCTAGCTTAATTAGATCACCCATTACTGATACAAATTTCGCCACCAAAAAGGGAGCTTGTGGAGGCTACTTGGGATGTTAGATCGGGGATGATCTCACGGCACTAGGTGTCCCCCTTGTTGAGTGCCCGAGTTTTCTGGGTTGACCTGTGGAGCTAGGGTAAAGCCTTGTTTGCCTTGCTTATTGAGCACCCAGCAATTCTTTTGGCCAAAGCGGTAGGAGTATTGGGAAAGTCACCTAATCTAGGATTGCAACTTCACTCCACTTAATTCAACTCTAAAATTTACCTACACAATCCAAGCTTTAATTTCACAATCTAAGTTGTTTATGCTGTTTTAGTTTCCGCAATTTTTACTTTCAAGCATTATCTTTCAAGCAATTTAATTGTGCATTGTTCTGGTTGAATAATTCATCTTAGAAGTTGCGCACTAATGCCCTTAGAGGCTTTGCTTCTATCTTTTGGTTCCTCTTGAGTTGCGCACTTGTCCTTGAGCTACCCCCTTGAAGTTGCTCACCTCTCTTTGGGGCACTTCAAGCTTGGGTTATAAGTTGTGTTTGTTGTAGATGCATCTTTGATCTATCTCTTTCTATTCCTACAAAATCAATTAGAAGTTAGTTCAATTATTGTTCTACAAGTATTATAGATCTAACTAGTGCTTAATTCATTTCATTTGTAAGTAGTTGTATCTTTGTATATTGTTGTAGCATCTAGATATTCTTTATTTGTTGATAGTTGTTATAATTCTTTTGTATCTCATTTAATTTGTAAAGTTATTATTTGCTTTGAATTTGGATCTTTGTTGTAATTTAATTGACCATGTTGACCACCTATTCAACTAGGGGGTCAACTCCATGTACCATGAAGATATGCATCATCAAATGCTACCAAGTTAGAGACTCTTTGGTTCTACAAGGCATTTTTGGCCTTCAACATGTATTTTTGTAATGGAAATTTCCGCTCCCCTGCGTGGGATAGTAATGTAATAGGTCTGCATGGATCATAGTTAGGTCAGTTACCTTAGGACTGCATCATTAGAGGAGTTCCTTTCACTGAGTGTTTTTTTTCCTCGGGTTATTAATTTGGCCTAACCAACCTTATTAATTTCCCTTCAGTTTTTCACTCCCACAAATAATTCCTCCAAAGTGGTGAAAGGCGCTCTAGTGGTCTCATCCTCTGGTAGCTAGTGTTTAGGAATGATGTAAATGACCATGTAAGACATCTCTCAAAGTTTTGCGGAATTTCATCAAGTCTAGATAGGTTTTTTTTAATTAATTAAAATTGCCTAAGGTTGGGTAATTTAATTAATTAATTTTTGATAAAAAAAAATGTAAAAACTGGATCCTTGGGCTTTCGCTAGAGGTATTTGTGCTCAAAAGAAGTGGAATGAGACCTCCTACACCCTTGGACAAAGTTTCAGTTCAATTGGACAACTTTTGCTAGGTGTTTGTCCATAGAGAGTCTTAGTCAGTCAAAACAACAATTTTAATTACTAGTCATGACATAGTAAAAAATGTGATTTTTTGTAATTATGAGCTATGTGAGTAAAGTAAAGGTGGGAGATGATGAGTAAACCCATTCCTAACCTACCCAAACATTTTCCTAACATTTTTCCTAAGTTGGAAAAGTAATTTTTCACTTAAAAGACACCCCCTTACCTAGCCAACAACTTAAAGTGGTGTTCCCTAGCTAATTGACATGTGGGAATTAAAAAGTTTAAGTGAAAAAAGCCACCTAAACCCTAAATTCGTCCTCCTTAGTGTCTAACTTAATGTTTGACTATAGGAAAAGGTGTTTTCCCCCTTTACACCTCACCCCCTCACTCATTTACCAAAACCCTAACTTACCAAAACCCTAAAAGTGATTTTTCTTTGATATGTGACACTTGTAACTCATCCAAGAGGGGTAACTTTGCCTTCCCAAGTATAAATAAGAGCCTTCCCTCCCTCATTTCTTCACCATCTCTTGAGCTATTGTTATGCTACCAAATTCTCTCCCCAACTTCTCATCTTTCCACCTTGCTTTCACTCTTTGTGCTCTCACTCTTTGAGAGGAATTTGTAGCAATTAGTTGCTGCAAGTTCCTACTTGGTTAATAAGAAATGCTTTGGAGGATTTTGAAGTAACAAAGATTAGTCTTGGTACTTCCATTTTTTTGAGGTGATATTGTTCCTTTGAGCATTTTCTTTGAGATATTGAGTATATTTCCTAAGTAAATTAGTTTGCTTGGGTAGGTTTTGCAATAGTGTAGTTGTTGATCTAAGTGAGTTAAATAGTTGATGATATAAATTAGTTTATGTTATTTGTCTATTTCACTCACATTTGCTCCTATCTCATGGTTTGCTTCAATAGTTGCAGGTTATCTCAAGGGCTTGTAAAGCTAGTTTTGAGCTAGAAGCTAGCTTTCATAGCCTTCGTGAACCTCTTAGTTTTTCTCTTTCTATTTTATGTTCTTTCACATTCAAATTTTGGTATTGCTAACACTCTAGGATAGGTCATTTCATCATCTATACTTGCTGATTTTTTATGCAGAAAATTTCTGTGTAAAAACAGAAATTTTCTTAACATTGTTGTGTGTTCGCAGCATTTCCAGCAAGCAACAACTTGTTGTTTTTTGCAGATTCTCGCCAGATCAAGGAGAAGTGTTGCCCAAAATCATCCATAAAACACACAAAGAAACATTCTCTTGGTTGGGTAACAACACCCAACCTTTCTCTCATCTTTCTAGCATTGTAGCAAGCCCAAAGGGGGTCCCCAAGTGGCTTGCATTCTTGTTTTAAATTTATGTTTTGTAAATTGTTTTAGTGCCTACATCTTGGTGTGAGTTTGGCTAAGCCAACCCCAAAATCGTTAGGCTAGGATCTCATTTAAATTTCTACAATTTTCATTTTGTTTGCCCCACTTGTCATTAGGACAAGGTTGTGTGGCTAGGTTGCTTTAGTTTTTCATTTCATTATTTTATTTACAACCCTCTTTGGCACAAAATAGGAAGGCTTGCCTCCACCTTGTGCCATTGTGAGTGGTTTGTCTAGTTCATTTCCTTTATTGCAAAGCTTTTACATTCTTTTGGTTGCCTACACCTTGTAGTGAAGTTGCCCTAGCCAACCCCCAAAATCGTATGGCTAGCTTAGTGATTTACTTCTAATGTGTTTACGCTCAATGGGTTAAAAGTATCTAGAAGTAGATTTCACACATACTAATGCTAGCTTAGGCCCATGGAGACATAGGATTAATCTTGTGTTTTAATATCTTTTTACTTGCGAGTTTTATTTCTCAAGCACTTATCTTTCACTTTGCAAGCAATATGGACATGTGAATGGTGTAAAGCAATCTACATTTCATTTCAGTAAGTTTTCAAGTTCTTTACATTCTTTCATGCTTTATCTTATGGTTTAGAACTTCACATTGGCAAACTTGTAAATTTCGGTTTTGGCACTATTACACACTTTTTGGCAAGCGATATCTTGCCTTAACACACTTTTTAACTTAATTCAACCTAGTCCATAGGCATAAAATCAATTAGACTTAATAGGACACCTTCTACTGACCCAACTTTGCCATTTAAACGAGGACTAAAAGAAGCAACGGAAGGTGATAGGTCGGGGACGGTCTCGTGGCGCTCAGCGTCCTTTCCGGGAGTATTTTTTTCCGTTGGGCTGATCTGTGGAGATAGGGTAGGCCTTGTTGTCATACTTCTTGAGCACCCAATAGCTACTTGGTACAAGCGGGGGGAGTATTGGGGTTGACACTTAGCTAGGATCCAACCTTAACTTAACAAACTTAATCAACCCCTAATCCACTCTAACCTTGGGACATTTTCATTGGTATATCATTTGTGGTTGGCACTTAATTAACCTTGCAAATAATCTACTTTCATTTCATATTTATTTTTATGCAAGCTTATCTTATGTGTTGTGGATTGGTAACTAAGTAGTCATAGTGGTGCCATTGGATGCTTTCCTTTAAGCATTTCATTTTCTGTTAAGTGGTGTGTTCATATCTTTGGTTTGGTCCTCAAAGAAGTTGCGCATCCTTTGGAGGCACTTCCTTGTTGGACTTTGTGTAATCTTGTTTGCCATTGAAAGCAGTCACAATAGAGTGTGCATCCTTTTGGAGACATTCTATTGTTGAGCATGCTAGGCTTGATGTGTTGATGAATGTTTCCCATTTGAGCATCTTTCATTTCCTACACAATCAAGCAACTTAGTTATCTTTGTATCTTTGTATCTATTGTATCTTATGTTTAGTGTAACTTTAGTGTAACTCTTAGATATTCTTATTGTACCCTTGTATTAAGTTGTTATTTTTGTATCTAATCTTGTTGTCAAGTAACTTGTAATCTTTGTAATCTTGTGTAATCAATCTCCCTAAAACTCTAGTTGACCCCTTGCCCAATCTTAGGCACTAGTCTTAGTTGTCCTAGGGAAAGGCTTGCTTTTCATCTTGAATTATTGCACATTGCATGGTTGCCTTTGCATCATAGGCTAGATCTTTCCCCCAACCTTTTAACTAATTAAAACCAACTCCTAGAACTTAACGTTTAATCTCATCTAGAAACTAGGGTCTACCCCCCTTGGCTTCCCTGGGAGTAAGCCTAGACGGAAGAGGTTCAAGTCAAAGTGACAGCGTGGGCTTTGAACCTAGGCATTGTGCCTCCAAGGACACACTAAGTGAGAAGGACTTAGCTCACGTTTGCAAGTGTGTATAAGGACGACAACAGACCCCATTGCCCAACCTTAGGCACTAGTCATAGTTGACTTAGGGAAAGGTTTGCTTTTCATTAAAGGTTTGCATTGCATTGTTGCCTCTCATATAGGCTAGTTTCCCCCTACCTTTAACAAACTAAAATTAACTCCTAGATTTCACCTAATAATTCACATAGTAACTAGGGTCTACCCCCCTTGACTTCCCTAGGAGTAAGCCTAGACGAAAGAAGTTCAAGTCGAGGTGACAGTGAGCTTGAACTTAGGCATTGTGCCTCCAAGGACACACTAAGTGGATTGAGATTTTTTCCACGTTTGCAAGTGTGTATAAGGACGGCAACAGGTTCAAATGTTGAATAATTCAAATTTCTTCTTAATTGATATACAAAATCCAATGATATATTTCAATACAATCTATTCATCATCAAATACCTTAAACTTTAGAATGTACTAATGAAACTCTTTAGTGTAATCATACACTCTTGCCATATTTCTAGTTCAAGAACTATCATCTAATCTTCAAAGTTTTCTCATAACCCATAGGGTAAAAAATTTCCTCACTACATACTGGAGTTCTTGTCAACTCATGATGGGTAGTCAACCTTATCATTGTTGCTCATTAAAGTTATTCCACTATAGTAAGGATGCTCTAGTCATCTTTCATTTGGCAAATGTGATTCTTTGTAAGTTAGTGTTTTAATGTTTGTCGAAACAGGTCTTGAGCTATGTTAACCAATTGTTGAGTTTGTCAATGTTGAGATCACTATTGAGTGGGGAAATTTCAACTTTAGACTCCACTTTAAAAGGGTTGTTCACAGTGTTTGTGACTATATAGTCTGTTGGATTATGAGGATTGAACTAGAACTAGCACAAATTGTGACCACGTTGCTTGTGGCAATTGAAGAATTGGTTCAAAATTTTATAGACATGCTACTGCTTGAAATTGAAAACATCAACTACGTCAATAAGATGAAATTTTCTTCAATGAATGTTTCCAGGCCTAAGATTTTGTTTTAGTTTTTGAACCTAGCCTTCAATGTTTATGTTGTTAAGGTTTCTGTTATTATTAGGTTACTTTCAATTTACTAGATAACAATAGCATAGATAGGATCACTGAGGGAAACACAATCACAAGAGTACACAAGCATTTATCCTGGGAAACCCTCAAGGGGAAGAAAACCCAGCAAAACTTCCTTAATATAGATAGCCAATACAATGCCAAGACAATGAACCAAGCAATACATAAATTCCTCTCCCAGAGATGCGCCTCTCTCTCTTCCTTCTTCTCCAACTGCAGCTTCAAACTTGCGCTCTGATGAACAAGTGAGTGTGTGTCCAAATGAGGCACTAGCCTCTCTTATTTATACAATCTGGCATGTGTGAACTGGGGTGTCTTTTCACTGGCTGGGCCAACTTCTCATTCTGGGTGGTTATAACCACTTTAATATATTCTGGCTGGGTCGACTTCTCATTCTGGGTGGTTATAACCACTTTAATATATTTTGGGGCTGACTTTTCATTTAGCCTATTACAATTAGGGTTTGACCAATCCGCAAAAGGGGATTTGGTCAATTACAATGCCCGACATGATCAATCCACAAAAGGGGATTGATCTAATCAATAATAAATATACTTCATCTTTATCCACAAAAGGGGATAAGAATATTCTTTGTAGTTACACAATATTTTAACATATGCTTCCTCTTGCAAGCAATTCTTCATACTCAACTATGAATTTTAGGTAGAGTTGTCGAATCACCAAGCCATGTAGAAGTCAAGCATTGAGTTAACTTATCGATGTCAACCTCAACCCTAGAACAAATCATGGGTTCAAGCTAAGTCGAGGCTAAAAGGGAACACTCTTTTTGGCCTCCATACAAAATGAGCAAATACAAATATATGGGATTCACACAAGCACCAAGCATGATCTTAATCATAGTTACCAAATATGCAAAATTTTCAAAAAGATATGCATATATTCACATACCTCAAACTTTTCTATATCAATACATGTATCTTCACATTCTAGGATAAAGGTTAACTCATAAAGACTATTTTATTAAAATATTAGGAATGCCATTTTTTTCCTTTCAGTGTTGGTTTTGAAGCTAGTATGAAATTTTGTTGTCAATTTTCTCATTGATTACTAGACAATTTATTATGTTGAAATTGCTCTTTGATTAGTCATAGGGACGAGGTCTTGCCACAAATAAAATACAAGTGCAAATTTGGTGGAGAAAATGACATGTTTTTCCTTGCAATTTCTTTGGAGAAAAAATCAACTTTTGGGTCACATTTTTCTAATGAAAATGAGTTAGGGATAATTTTGCAAGAAGAATGAAGACATTTGGGAAGAGTTTATAAAAATTATTTACCAAAGAAAAAGTAGAAATCAATTATGTTCGAGAAAACATTAAGGAAAACCATCTTCCACTACTATGAAAATTGCTCTTGATTTTCATCTTCAACAAATTTCAATGAATAAAATTTTCAGAGACCTAGGAAAAGTTGTTGATTAGTCTATAATGCATTTCTAGTTTCCAAGACGCCTCTGGATGTTGGAAGTCATTAATACTTTTATCCCCTATTTCTAGGGATAACTAAGGAGATGATATCTCGAGGCCCTTGAGCTGCAGACATGGAGTACTGAGAGACAGATGACTGACAGCGTCCACATGCACAGACAGAGACCCACTTCACCACCACACATCCTAGATTTGTCACGATGGCATTCACCACATCAACTTGCTTCCGGAAGACGATGGGTCTTGCTCCATGAGGTACAAGTCAGGTATTGTGGTAAGTATCACTTTAATACTTGAGGCAATTGAATATGTTGCATTTAAAGTTGTTTTTGATTATAGAACGACTGCTTGGAAATTATGCTCTTTGCCCTGTTTCACCTTGGTGGTTGACATTGTGCCCTAGTAAGTGGTCACCCTTGGGGATGGGTTATCTACTGGGAAGTCCCCTTGACAAGTCATCGTGCCATTCCCAATCATACTTATCACTTTTCACACTTCATCCTTTCATCTCCTTATATTTTGGGATTTTCGGGTGTACTGACCCAAGAAAGGATTGTACCTCATTTCATGGGAAGAAGGGGTTGAAGGCCTAGAGGGAATGTAGCTGGCAAAAGATAAAAGCCAAAACTATAACCTTCCAGATGCCTGCCCAAAGCGGTCTTGAGAACAATGAAACGTTTCTCCTAAAAAATCAAAGACTTGCAAGAAACAATTTCATATTATATAAGATGTCCCACTTGTTGAGGGATCTACACAAGTGCGTTACACTTTTTTATTTACCCCTATGGCACTTTGTGTACCTCTCGCCTCAAGTGACGCTGTGGTACTGCCCCCCCAAGCTTTATATTACCCATTGGGAGTACCCACTCCTTCTGGACCTTAATTAATTAATGGAAAATAAATGATCTTGGAAAAAAGATGCATTGAAAACGAAGGTGTGGCACACCCTCTACAAAGGCACCCATAAATGAGACACTACGAACCCTTGTATGTCATGAACCCCATGCCCAAAAGTCTTACCCCCATCCACTTCATCTTCTCCACATGACTTAGAGAGGGTTCCACCTAGGAACACTCCTTGACTTGAGGAATGATTCACCCAATAGGTCACCTTGTCAACCCTCCCATACCTAAAATTGGAAAATTGCATAGGGTCTTTGAGCACTTGTTTAATTTGATAAGGTAGTTTTGATGCACATGTTTAGGTGGCTCTTGTATTAAATGTGATCTTACTTGCCATGATACATTTGATTTGAGATCCTTGGAGGGCGCACTTGTCTGTCTTTGTAGGACCTTGTTGATGGACATTTTGAAGGGACAAGCCCAGCATGGGCCTTCATTGGACCAGGAATCCCACAGGTTGGATGCCATGACCCGGACATTGGAAGCAGCCAGAGCTTGAACGTTGCCTTTGGAGGCAAGAGAAGAGACTTTGGACGACGAGACCTAGCCCGTCTTAGCCCAACGTTTGCCCTTGAAAGGTCAAAACGTCATCTTAAAGGGCTTGACGTCACCCTAGGGCTAGGGCTTTGATGGTGGTGGTTATCTTTGAAGATGGTTTGGCATGATTGATGAAGAAGGAAGACACATTACACAGTGACATGTGGCCTTTGAAGGCCTAGCACTATCTTCAACAACCCTATGACCTCCACAACTACCTCCATCAACTCGGGTGTGATGTCATGTTTCTAGGGTTTCTATGTGCAAATTTTAAGTTAAATTCAAATTAAAGTTGTAAAGGGGCAAAATTAAGGGGGATGGCTCCCTTATTTTGTGGTTTACCCTAATTTTGTGTGGACAAACAAATTTTAAAGTTCTATAAATAAATACCAAAATCATTTCATTTTATCATAGTTGTCTCATAAGAGAATACTACTTGGCTGAAATCTGCACCCTACTTGAGCATTTTGGATTATCTCTCTCTCTTGTGCAACATTCTTGGATGCTTTGTTATGGTATATTGTGGAGCTAAGGTGGTGTGCACCTCTTGGAGGCTTGTTCTCTTGTTTATGGATGGATATTGCTTGGTAAACTAGGGTTTGGTCTTGCTATTTTGTGGAATTGGTAAGGAAATTTCTGCATTTGTTGGTGTTTTCTTCTAGTTTCATTGATATTCTTGTCTTAAACCCTTGGAGGAGTATAAGAGCATACACCCTCCACCAAGGTTCATATTATTTGCTAGTTGAATAGCCATTTTTACAAGGTCGCTAGGAGGAGTAAAAGGGCTTACACCCTCCTAGCCTTACCTTTGTTGGTTTTGCATGCTCTAGGGAGTAGAAGGGCCTACACTCCTAGAGATATTGTGGAATCAACACTCATAACCAAGACTCCATTTACCCATAAATTAAAGGCAATAATCTGAAAATTTTCATTGGAGAAACAAAATAGTTGCCTTGGATAACGTGTTTTGTGGAGATATTTCAATTGTCTAAAGTGGAATCAATTTTACATGCTCTTAGCTAGCTTGAGCCAGTAGGGCGTCTAGTGTGACCAAGTACGTCTTGCTCTTGTTATAACTTTAAGCTACAGTCATTAGGGCTGCAGCAAATTGCTCTTTAAAAATCAATTTACTCACTAATCTACCACTAGAATTTGCTTACAAGTTGTCATTGATAATCTACTTGATATTGGGTAATTGATGGGCTAGTTGTTTGTTGATTTCTTGGGGAAGATTTTGCTGCTGTAGCAATCTTTTGCTACAGCAATAAGGCTGTCAAAATATCTCTTCAATAACATTACTTTACAGCATTACTTTGTCATTGAAGTCTTGCTTTATCTTACTTGAGTTATACTAGTCATTGCTAGCTTAATCTTTTGCACCTTTACTTGACTTTCACTGACATATCTAGAAGCTTCTATTATCATTTACTTGCTGATTTATATCCTTGTTTACTACTGCTATATAGGATAGCAAGCTTCACTTGCTTGTCCATTTTCACATTAGGCTTGTATACTTGTCTTTGCTCTTGTCTCGGGAAGGTACAACTTCTTGTTGATTGCAGCTTCATGAGACATTCTCCAGGTCATTCTCCTCTGGACTAAGTTGAGACGATCTGTGAGAGAGCCCATGTGATGGGTGTGTCATACTCCTCTAGACTGAGTTGAGATGACATGCGGTGTCTTGTCGTGCCCCTCTGGACTGAGTTGAGACGACTTCAGATGGTCTCCTGTCAGACTCCTATGGACTTAGTTGAGTCGACTTGAGATGGCTCTCCAGATAATACTCCTATGGACTTCGTTGAGTTGATCTGTTGAGAGTGACGTCCCTGTGGTTGAGCACAGGTGGACGTGTCCCTAGTGGCTGAGCATTAGAGGACGTGTGGATCCCTTGTTATATTGCCTAAGAATAAGATTTACTGTGTAACCCCAATTGTGTAAAGGGTACAAGTCGGCTCCACCATGTAAAGATAATTAATATTTGTGTAAAGATTAATTATATCATTGAGTTATAGAAGTTGTCCCTATTGTGCCAATAGACACACCTATTGTTGTGTTAGGCCTTGTAAATATAAGAGAGCAGATCCACATTGTGGATCACTCACTCACACTTCATTGCAACATCTTCTCAAGATACTTGTACGGCTGGAGTGCGCACTTCTCTTAGGCGCAAGTTTCAAGGTCATAAAAGCACCCTATTGTGTGCTCTAGGGTTTATGGTGTGGGGGATCTTCTCTTGACTCTATGGCAAAGGATTGTTGGGTTTTTCCCTTGATTGAGAAGGGTTTTCCCAGGATAACTTCTTATGTTCTTGTGCATGGTTATTCTTCTTGTGATCTTGGTTACTGCAACTATTGTATATTGTATTGCTGCATTGTTTATGGTTCAAGTTCAATGCTAAATTGAAATAAACTACATGTGCTTGAGTAACCATTAAAAATTCAACATGGTATCAGAGCAGGGTCCCTGAAGAGCCATTGCACAAGCCATTGAAGAGCCAATTGTCACCTTCTTGCTGCAACTGCAAAAACGGCCCCATCCATTGTCAAGCTAGTTTCAGCACCTTCCACTTGAACGTTGGGCCTAATTTTTGCATAGGAAAGTACGGCCTCCTTCAACGCACCTCCTGCAATTCTCAGATTGCAAATCGGAGAAATTTTGATTTTTGGCCCTAGGGTTTTCGCAAAATTTCAATTTTAGGGTTTCTACAGCTTGTTGGGGTATTCTTGCAAACTTGTTGAGGTTCTTTTGACTATCTAAAGGCTTATTGTTGGCAGTCATAAGTCCAACAAAACCTAGGGTTTCTAGCCTAGCCTAGTCGTTAGGTTTCCTAGCCTAGCCGTTAGGGTTTGTGAAGAATCTGCAAGCCATGAGGAACAGAATTTTGGTGGAAGATAGGCTTGATGGATCAAGCAACTTCAGCTCCTGGAAATCAAGACTACAAATCACTCTAGAAGAGGATGACCTATTGAGTTTGATAGAAAAGACTCTACCAGCAACAGCTACCAATGAAGAGAAGGTTGATTGGAAGGCAGACAATGTCAAAGCAAGGAAGATAATCATCTATTCAGTGAAAGATCATCTACTACCTTCCATCTCTACCCTGAAGACAGCTTATGAGATGTATGATGCATTGAAGAAGATGTTTGAGAGCAACAACACAAACAGAGCTCTGACTTTGAAATACCAACTTCAAAATATCAAGATGACGAAAGTTGACACCATTGCTACCTTCTTCATGAAGATTTCAAATATCAAAGATCAGCTAGGTGGCATTGGAGAAACAACAACAGACAGAGAACTTGTCATGATTGCTCTCAATGCTCTTCCAAGACATTAGGAACCATTTCTTCAAAGTATTAGTGGAAGAGCAGATCTACCTGAGTTTGATCATCTATGGACAGACTGCACTCCAGAGGAAACCAGACTTATAGCCAGAGGAGTGCAAGACTCCCATCATGATGACAATCAAGCTCTTGCTTCTCATGCAAAGAGAGGCAGAAGAAATAGAAGAAGTTTTGGAAAAGCATTCAAAGACAAGAAAACTTCAGCAGCTCTAGGTCATGAACATAGAAAAGGCATTTCAAGGATTCAATGTTTCAGATATGACAAGTATGGACACATTGCGAGAAATTGTCTTACCAGGAAGAAAGGAAGACAACATGCATCCATTGCAGATGTCGATTCAGAACCACATCAGAGAGATGAAGACATAAAAGATGAGGCATTCTTCTTCATATCTCAGCTTTCTCAGGAGGACCAAAAACAAGATCGAGCATGATTGTAGACTAAGGTAAGTTTTGTACTACATTCCTTATTTGATTTCATCATTACTCTGTAGTTGCTTGCATTTTGATAATGAAGGGTATTATCCCTGGTATGGGAGCCCTCATGATTTGGACCATTATCCCTGGTACGAGAGTCCAATTTTTTTCTTGGTTGGTTATTATCCTAGTACAAGAGGCCATATTGGTTGTTATACCTACGGGAGGCCATCTTGGTTATTATCCTAGTACGGGAGGGAAGATTTTTGTATTGAGGCAAGGATCAAGAGGGAGTACATCGTTCCTTATAACCCTCAGCAGAATGGGGTTGCAGAGAGGAAGAACAGAACCAATGTTGAGACAACCAAAGCGATGATACATGATCAGAATCTACCTATGACTCTATGGGCATAGGCATCCATGACAACAGTGTACATTCAGAACATGAGTCCTCATAAGATTCTGAAGAACATGACTCCCGAAGAAGCTTTCACCGGAGTGAAGCCTGAGGTTGGACACTTCAGGATATTTGGGTGTCCAGTATACTTTCATGTACCCAAGGAAAAGAGAACCAAGCTAGACCCTTCAGGCAGAAAGGGTACATTTGTGGGGTATAGTGAATCTTCGAACGCATATCAGATATACATGCCTGGTCAGAGATAGATCGAGGTTAGCAGAGATGTCACCTTTGAGGAAGAGATAGCCTTCCAAAGATCCAGAGAATCTCAGATGGAGATTGACAGTGAGAAGAAGGAAGAGACAGTACCTTCTCCCCCTTTCAGCAGTTCAAAGGGAGACAGTTACAGATCCAGTTGATGTTCCCAGAGACATTGCAGTAGGCCAAAAGAGGCCTACATGGGCTCGACAGACTCTGCAGGAGGCAAAGGGACATCCAGCTCCTCGTGGTACATTCCGAGAGAGCAAGAGACCACAGAGAGTTTTGAGCTATGTTTCATCCATGAACCACATCATTGATACTGAGCCTTCTTGTCATGGAGAAACAGCAGGTCAACAGGTTTGGCAAGATGCCATGACCAAAGAGTATCAGTCCATCATGAAGAATGATGTGTGGGATATTGTTCAAAGACCGGAAGGAAAGTCTGTAGTGACTTCCAAGTGGATCTATAAGATCAAACATGCAGCTGATGGAAGTGTCGAGAAGTACAAAGCGAGATTTGTGGCTAGAGGATTCTCTCAGGTGGAGGGAATAGATTGTGAGGAGACATTTGGTCATGTTGCCCGATACACTTCCATCCGTATGATTATTGCTCTTGCAGCATCCATGGGTTGGAGACTACATCAGATGGATGTGAAGACATTCTTTCTCAATGGTGAGATTGAGGAAGAGGTTTACATCGAGCAACCAGATGGATTCGTGACACATGAGAAGGAATCTCATGTATGCAGGTTGAAGAAAGCCATGTATGGACTAAAGCAGGCAGCTCGTGCTTGGTATGAGAAGATTGATGGATACTTGATGAGTTTGGGTGTCAACAAGAGTGTTGTTGATCCCAACCTATACTATCACATTGTTGGTGACGAGTGTCTAATTTTGGTCCTATATGTTGATGACTTATTCCTCGCCGGTTCAGAAAGCCTTATTGTTGAATGCAAGCATGCATTAGCTTCTAAATTCGAGATGAAGGACCTTAGTATGATGCACTACTTCTTGGGACTAGAAGTGTGGTAGGGACTTATGAGATTTTCCTGGGTCAAGGAAAATACACAATGGAGATATTGAAGAAATTTGTGATGATAGACTACAGATCCATGCCTACACCGATGGTGATGAATTTGAAGAATATGAACGATGCTTCTTCTGATTCAGGTGAGATTGATCCACATCTTTACAGACAGCTGATTGGATCATTGATGTATCTAGTTAACACAAGACCTGATATATGTTATGCTGTGAGTGTACTCAACCAGTTTATGAGTCAGCCGAGACAGACACATTGGATAGCAGCGAAGCATGTGTTGAGATATCTACGAGGCACAGTTGGTTATGGCCTGAGATATGCCTCCGGTGTAGACATGAGATTGCAGGGATATGCCGATGCAGATTGGGCAGGGAGCCCAATGGACCGGAAGAGCACATCTGGTCGTTGTTTTACTTTGGGATCTGCCATGGTTTCCTGGTGTAGCAAGAAACAGACTTCTGTGGCTTTGAG
The DNA here is from genome assembly GCA_009831015.1 of Picea engelmannii. NCBI lineage: Eukaryota > Viridiplantae > Streptophyta > Pinopsida > Pinales > Pinaceae > Picea > Picea engelmannii. The sequence continues at coordinate 72,630 of ML818020.1, forward strand.
TACCGCAGAAACAGAGTACATTGCATTATGTGTGGTTGTCCGCGAAGCAGTGTGGCTTCGCAAGCTGGTTGCAGATTTATTTGGTCATGAGATGGATTCCACCGTTATCCATTGTGATAACCAAAATTGTGTGAAGCTCTTAGAGAATCCTATGTTTCACGAGAAATCGAAACACATTGAAATCAAATACCATTACATCAAAGATATGGTGCAGAGGAAAGCAATACATGTGCAGTACCTTTCTACACACAAGCAAGTTGCAAATGTCTTCACCAAACCGCTTGCCAGGACGAAGTTCGAGTACTTTCGTGAGAGACTTGGCGTGGTGGAGAATGCGTCCCTAGCTGAGAGGGAGTGTTGTTGATTGCAGCTTCATGAGACATTCTCCAGGTCGTTCTCCTCTAGACTGAGTTGAGACGATCTGTGAGAGAGCCCATGTGATGGGTGTGTCATACTCCCCTAGACTGAGTTGAGACGACTTGAGATGGTCTCCTGTCAGACTCCTATGGACTTAGTTGAGTCGGCCTGAGACGGCTCTCCAGATGGCACTCCTATGGACTTAGTTGAGTTGATCTGTTGAGAGTGACGTTCCTGTGGCTGAGCACAGGTGGACGTGTCCCTAGTGGTTGAGCACTAGAGGACGTGTGGATCCCTTGCTATATTGTCTAAGAGTAAGATTTACTGTGTAACCCTAATTGTGTAAAGGGTACAAGTCGGCCCCACCATGTAAAGATAATTGATATTTGTGTAAAGATTAATTATATCATTAAGTTATAGAAGTCGGCCCTATTGTGTCAATAGGCCCACCTATTGTTGTGTTAGGTCTTGTACATATAAGAGAGTAGATGATCCCCATTGTGGATCACTCACTCACACTTCATTGTAACATCTTCTCAAGTTACTTGTACGGCTGAAGTGCGCACTTCTCTTAGGTGCAAGTTTAAAGGTCATAAAAGCACCCTCTTGTGTACTCTAGGGTTTATGGTGTGGGGGATCTTCTCTTGACTCTATAGCAAAGGATTGTTGGGTTTTTCCCTTGATTGAGAAGGGTTTTCCCAGGATATCTTCTTGTGTTCTTGTGCATGGTTATTCTTCTTGTGATCTTGGTTACTGCAACTATTGTATATTGTATTGTTGCATTGTTTATGGTTCAAGTTCATGCTAAATTGAAATAAATTACATGTGCTTGAGTAACCATTAAAAATTCAACATGGTATCAGAGCGGAGTTCTTGAAGAGCCATTACACAAGCCATTGAAGAGCCAACCATCACAATCTTGCTGCAACTGCAAAAATGGCCTCATCCATTGTCAAGCTAGTTTCAGCACCTTCCACTTGAACATTGGGATAATTTTTGCATAGGCAAGTACAGCCTCCTTCAGCGCACCTCCTGCAACTCTCAAATTGCAAATCGGAGAAATTTTGATTTTTGGCCCTAGGGTTTCTGTAGAATTTCGATTTTAGGGTTTCTACAGCTTGTTGGGGTAATCTAGCAAACTTGTTGAGGTTCTTTTGACTATCTAAAGGCTTATTGTTGGCAGTCATAAGTCCAACGAAACCTAGGGTTTCTAGCCTAACCTAGTCGTTAGGTTTCCTAGCCTAGTCGTTAGGGTTTGTGAAGAATCTGCAAGCCATGAGGAACAAAACTTTAGTGGAAGAACGGCTTGATGGGTCAAGCAACTTCAGCTCCTGGAAATCAAGACTACAAATCACTCTAGAAGAGGATGACCTATTAAGTTTGATAGAAAAGATTTTACCAGTAACAGCTACCGATGAAGAGAAGGTTGATTGGAAGGCAGACAATGTCAAAGCAAGGAAGATAATCATCTATTCAGTGAAAGATCATCTACTACCTCTCATCTCTACCCTGAAGACAGCTTATGAGATGTATGATGCATTGAAGAAGATGTTTGAGAGCAACAACACAAACAGAGCTCTCACTTTGAAACACGAATTTCAAAATATCAAGATGACAAAAGCTGACACCATTGCTACCTTCTTCATGAAGATTTTAGAGATCAGAAATCAGCTAGGTGCCATTGGAGAAACAACAACAGACAAAGAACTTGTCATGATTACTCTCAATGCTCTTCCAAGACATTGGGAACCATTTCTTCAAAGTATCAGTGGAAGAGCAGATCTACCTAAGTTTGATCGTCTATGGACAGACTGCACTCCGGAGGAAACCAGACTTATAGCCAGAGGAGTGCAAGACTCCCATAATGATGACAATCAAGCTCTTGCTTCTCATGCAAATAGAGGCAGAAGAAATAGAAGTTTTGGAAAAGCATTCAAAGACAAGAAAACTTAAGCAGCTCCAGGTCGTGAACATAGAAAAGACATTTCAAGGATTCAATGTTTCAGATGTGACAAGTATGGACACATTGCAAGAAATTGTCTTACCAGGAAGAAAGGAAGACAACATGCATCCACTGCAAATGTCGATTCAGAACCACATCAAAGAGATGAAGACATAAAAGATGAGGCATTCTTCTTCATATCTCAGCTTTCTCAGAAGGACCAAAAGCAAGATTGAGCATGATTGTAGACTAAGGTAAGTTTTGTACTACATTCCTTATTTGATTTCATCATTACTCTGTAGTTGCTTGCATTTTGATAATGAAGGGTATTATCCCTGGTATGGGATCCCTCATGACTTAGATCAGCTAGCAAGACACTTCATTGTGCCTAGGGACTCCCTCTAGAGGTTAGCAAGGCCTAGCCCGAACAGAGAGGGTTTAGCCCGTGATATCTGGGGCTATTTCTCTTATAATTAGCCAAGTTTTTACCGATGTCATAACAGGTTTATCAGATCAGATTGGAGGGTAGAAATTTCTCCTAACAGAACCTTACTCTGAAGCCACTAAAGACACCAATCCCACATAGCCACTAACAAGAGCCCCACTCCAAACGGTATGCCCAAACACCTCAATGTAATATCCTCGGATGTGCTAGGCTGGAATATTATAATCTTTGTGCATATATATGTTGTTTTTGGTTGTGTGATTTCGTCAAACAATTTGCATTTCATGTATTCTTTATGCCCTAAACCGGTTGACAACTTTTACAAACAATTTACATGTATTCTACCAATAGGCATTCTGTTGAACACATTGCATGCAGTTGAAGTACACATAAGGTCTTCAATAAACTTGTGAGCACCATCTACCCTGGTCAATAAGAAAATGAAATAACTTGAAGTGGTTAAGCCAATCCTCTTTGCAGGGTGTAGGCAAACAAATAAGAAAATGAAATAACTTGAAATGAAGCTACTCTACTTGCAACCTCAACAAAGGCACAAGATGGAGGACAAACCTACCAGTTTTTTGCTCAAGTGAGTGAAAAGAAAAGCATAAAAGAAATAACTTGACTTGGAAAATAAACAAGTAAATCCTAGCCACACAACCTTGCCTTAAGGACAAGTGGGGCAAACTTGAAATGAAAATACAATGCTGAAATAAAACTAACTACTAGCCTTACGATTTTGCATGGGTGGCTAGGCTAATCCACTATGCAAGGTGTAGGCACAAGAAAGATAAAAACGCAGAAATTTTATTTTTTAGAGAAGTGCATGCCCAAGAGACTCTCTTTGGGCTTGGTTACAATGAAAGAAGAAAAAGAAAGGATTGGGAAGATAGTACCCCAACTTAAGAGGTTTCTCTTGGACGTTTTAGGGCCCCAAATGGGTTGTAGCTCCTCCTTTTTGGTTCAGATCTGCAAAAACCCAGCAAGCAAAGCTTGCTGGAAAAACTGCAAAAAAGACCAAAATCTTTGGAAAATTTTTGTTAGAACAAACCATAAATTTTCTGTGTAAAATTCAGCAAGAAATATATATTCGAATGAACTATTCTAAGATGTTAGAATGCCAAAAAATGTATGGAAAAGTACAGAAATATAGAACATAAATATTTAGAGGTTGTAGGTGGGTGGAGTGATAGATTTCCAGATCTGAAATCTATCCACAAAACCCTTAGGTAACCTGTAAATCTTGGACACAAAGCTACAGAAACAAAGAGGATGTGAGTAGATCTAAATGATAAAACAAACTACTTTGCATTATCCAAGTAAATGCTCACTAGATCTATAATAAGACTATCGCAGATCTATCCAAGCAAACTACTTTGCTTGGAATCTCTACAAACAATTTGCATGTATTCTACCAATAGGCATTCTATTGAACACATTGCATGCAGTTCAAGTACACATAAGGTCTTCAATAAACTTATGAGCACCATCTACCCTGGTCAATACCTACACAACTTGCTCCTCTGTGACCAATAATTGGTTCTCCAAATCACGCAATGTTATTTCATCAACATGGCATGGGTTGTGACACAAGGGACCAACTGACTCACTAGATGATACCGTGCAATAATGGGACTCATGTGGATTATCATCTTCATACAAGATTTCATCCACCAATTCAGCGCCTTCGTTGACATCCTCCATGCATAGCTCTGGTACAATCATGCATGTATCATCATACATGTCATAAATAGGATAAGGTATTGAATTATGCATAGGTGTTATCACGCTTGAACCACGTTCATCATAAGCATCAAAAGATGTTGGATCCTCAACATTGGCTGATTGGAACATTTCCTCATAGTCTTCCTAAGTAGGACAAGGTGTTGCATCCTCATCTTTTTCCGAATTGAAAACATTATCATGGGTATACCCATCCAACACAATAGTGTCATCGGCCTCATCGGTTAGCTATGATAGTGTATCATAGGTTGTTGTTTGGTCTTCCTCTATGCACACATCCTCAGCATGGCTAGATGCATGCTCCTCTACCTATCCTTCATGCTCATTTCTCTTCAATTTATGCCCTATGCCTTTAAGGGAATCCTAGTCCAAATTCTTGGGCCAACTTCCATACTTGAGGGTGTAATAGCTTTTAAAAGGCAAAGTTGCACAGAGCTCCTCACCCAATGCTAGATACTCCTGGTAGTAGTAAGGCATGTTTTTAATTGTTGCTAGCCTCCTTGAAATTTCATCCATGAGCTCTTTTTCCATCTTTTCTTACCCCTGTACAATCCCTCTTTACTATTGTTATAAACTTTTGCCTATTGTTGTAGGTTTATGTGGATTTTCTGACTCAAATATTTTGTCAAAAAATTGGTTGGCTTGTCACATAACCACTGTTTACTCCCTTTCTACTGCTGATATAGCTTTGGTGATGACTACTGGTGTATTTTGGTGACTTCTTTGGTATTAGATTTCGCCCCCTCGCATGTTAAACTCGGTCGAGCAAGGTAAGTTCGTCCTCCTCCAAATGAAATCGACCTGAGCAAGAGGCAACACGGCCTCCACTCAACAAACTCATCTATACAACCAGATCTCAGCCTTGCAATTGGTTACTATGTTGCCACAGGGGTACTCACGGCCTCCACATGAAGAACTCGGTTCCAAACAAGGAAGTCGGCCTCCAACAGTAATATTCGACCAACAATCGGCCCTGGCACTATAACTCTGATCCCAACACACTAAGATCGGACCCTTGATGAAATAAGGCGCCCAACCATCAAAGAAATTATTCCAGCAGAAGATGAACTCGGGTTTGGTGATAAACTCAATCCCCTGGACAAGAAACTCGACCAACACACCAGGATGGCTCGCCCAGCAACAGAAAATCGATTCCTACGCAAAGATATTTTGCCCAGCTATGGAAAACTCGGCCAGCAAACACATGAACTTGGCCCTAGCCTGAAACTCAGCCCACCAAGAAGATCTTTGTCTCTGTCAATCAAACTGAGCTGCTGCATTGAAGAATTTAGATTTGGTATCACTATTTCCCCTTAGGCTGGCAAGATCTGCAGCTCTGATACCACTGTAATATCCCCGGATGTGCTAGGCTGGAATATTATAATCTTTGTGCAAATATGTGTTGTTTCTGGTTGTGTGATTTCATTAAACAATTTGCATTTCAAGTATTCTTTATGCCCTAAACTAGCATATATATGATCATACATAAAAGACTACTGGGGTAATTTTCTGATAGTTAGGCTCGTGTCTCTTGGACTTAGCAACTATGCCCTTGATAGAAATATGCTCAACCTGATAAAAAAATGCTAAAGAATTGAATAGTTGATAGTAAGGAATTACTATGAAAATGTGCATATGAGGCATAAATTCAACGTAGGAAGAGCAGAGAAAAAAGGAACAGGTAAATGGATACCTTAAGGATAATTAACTCTGAAAAAATAAAAAATGTGGTTTGCAAATAGTCAACTCCATGTATTAAGATTTCAAAATTAAATTGGAAGCATACCTTTTCCAAGTAGGGAACCACTGCTTTTGGGGCACTTCGTACAATTCTGACAAGAGTCATAAGAGACACTAAGTGGACAGGTGAATCAGAACCTGTAGTCCAGATTTGATTTTCAACAACATGCAAAAATCCTAACACATCTGCCTTTCCCAAACTTGGAAGAAGAATTCCAGTCAGAGTCTCTCGTATTGTCATAGCCATCACTGGATTTTGTATAGAACCTGTCTTTGCAGATACTCCTCCACTTAGGCACTCAATAAGAAGGAAAACATCACTAATTAAATGAGGTATATCTGAAGCAGTTTGTGATTTCCATGTACTCTCCATCCCTTCTGCTAGGAGTTCAGCTGCAGTGGCACTATGTTTGCCATTTACAGCCATGACTAAATTGACAAGCTGAGGAGCAACTGCAACAGCTAAATGTGATTTAACTAGGCTAGGATACCAAACAGCTAATGCTGCACCCACAATAATACGTGAAGCAATTGCATCTTGATCTGTTCCCCCAATCATAGTGCTCCAATCTTGAACCTCATCCAAATCTACCCAGCTAGATATTTCAGATAATTCAAATTGAGAACCCTGTCCATTTTTGGAATCCAAATTTGAATCTGGATTGTCACTGCAAGACAGCCCTTCATCCTTGGAAACTGGCTGTGTTTTAGTATCACTTCTAGAACTTGAGCTGATTGTAGGCAACAACCTCTCACAGCGGAGAAGACTAGGAATCGCCCGTGCAGCTGCACAATGAAACAGAGAACGTGCAGCCATACGAATATGTTCACTCGGATCCTGCCAGAAGCATGCATAAAGCTGCACCATATAGAGGAAATGTTTTAGAATGGGCAAGTTGAAATGATTTGAACAATAACAGAATACACAACTAGAACCAACCTGCGCTCCCCCACAGTTGAATACATATCCAGAACCAAAAGCAAAGTGAAATTTCAAGGAGTTAAACACCAAATGTAAAACCTTAAATTTTAATTAAAGAATGTGATGTGAAACCTCGAGTGAAGGGACCTTTACATCAGGAAACTTCTCTACAAAACCTCTCATGTAAAATGCTGCCAGGGCACTGCAATTCAATTGACACCAAAGAAAAATGTTATTAAAGGAGTATCAACAAAAGCATGATTATGAATAGGGAAAAAAAGAATTTATAAATGTAAAACCATGGAAAAATAAATACATAAATACAACCATAAATGTCAATTATGTGCAGATAGAAACTTCAAAAGCTTTCTTGAAGAGGAATTTTTAATCCACTCTATAACAAAGTATCAAAAATCTTAGAGCATTTGAGATGGACAGAATGTTACAACATAACATGATTAAATCAAAAGTTATTGACTTATCTTTAAATACGATGAATGAATACAAAACATGCATAAACAACCCAAGATGGCATTCAATAGCTTCAGTCCCAAGTTTCATTTCTATGCTACTTCAGGATCCAGCCCTAGAGGAATAAATATTACATGGCTCAATAGTACATAGCAACTGGTTGCTTATTAATGTCGATCCCCATCTTCCGGTCCATTTACCCTTCCTAATAAATAGAATATAATGCAAGTATATCATCCAACAAGAAACATTAACACACTCTAGAACAATGAGAGACATAATTTTCCTTTAGATAAGTGTCATTACCTCTTGAGTCAGGTTGTACTACTAGAGAACTAGGTAGAATGTAGCGTATGTCATATCCCTAACCGTACTTAAGATTTTCCATCTTTCTCTTTCACTCCATACCATTCACCATATTTTCCTGCTCATGTTAACTTATCAGAAGTCATTCATCAAGGTTCTAAGCAAAGAAATGAAGACCCATTTGTAAGAGCCTCAACATCAAAGAGCGAAAGTGCTCGAGGTAGTTGTAGCTTTAAACAACTCAAAAGCCAAAGATAAAAATGCTAGAGCAATGCCACCTCAATAAAAGGCCCTTACCCCTAAGTCCTATGCTTAACAATGCATACTCAGTGAAACGAGTCAAGACTAATAAATTAAAGGATACTTCAATGAAAAGAAAGGAAAATCAAAAGAAAAAGGCAAAATATTAAAAGGGTAGTAAAACAAACTGACAAGGTGGTAACTCTAAGCCTAGTGCACCCTTGCAGAGGCCATCATGGTAGAAAATGAAGACCCCTAGCCCTTGAAAGCTAGAAAATGAGGACCTACGCATCATATATGACTATGAAAGTTTATTCATGAAGTTTCCCCTTTCCCTTTCTATAAATTATCCATCATTTTACCTAGTTTTAACTTCGGGAAATAGGAATTATTTCTTGGTTTAGGGGGTGTCACATGTAATAAAGATTGAGGTTGTCCCTCCATGGTAAAACTTAGGCAGATCTTAAAATTAAACTAAAGTTATGATGTCGTTAGAAGAGATCACTTATTGTGCACTACCTAATGACTTGTATAATGGGACTTGACTCACCACTATGAGTGGGTGCCATGCATTGGGATCTATGTACATGCATTGGGGGTGTTATCTATGCCTTGGGACCTATGACATTGCATTGCAATCCATGATACTGCCTTGGGATCCATGTACCAGCATACATATTACAAACATATATATCTACATTGGGATCCATGCCATTTTTCTTGGGATCCATGACACTACATTGGTATCTTTGTATCTGCATTGGGATACATGTACTTTCATCAGGATATGTGTCACTACATTGGGATATGTGACAATGCATTGGACGATGACAGGGACTCCACATCACCATCATGTGCCACCTAAACCATTCCTGGAGCCACCTAAACCATTCCTGGAGCCACCTAAACCATTCCTGGAGGGCACACTTGCTTTCTTGAACATATATTCCCACACATGTGGCTTATTTGCCTTGTTGATCACACATGTAAGGTTGTTGATGTGGTTGGAGTTAGTTGAGGGGTTGTTACACCCACCTAGACCAGTTCCTAAGGTTCTTATGAGTTAGCTGAGTTGGTTATGACTCCATTGGATAACTAATGCAATGGAGCAACCTCCTTCTAGTGCCACACACGCTAGCATGATGTTATCTTCTAGTAGAGCGCACCACTTCATGTGATTTATTCCTTAATTCATGCAGTTTGTTGAGAGGGCGCACTTGTTCTTAGGTGTAATGGCTCGAATTCTAATAAATCTAAATACATAATTAAACATAGCAACTTACAGCCATTAACGGATAACAATAAAGATACATTAATCCTGATTACATAATTCACAAGAAGGAGCGAGTGGTGAAAAATTTACCTGAGAGTTGAAGAAATCAACTCACTTACAACGCTATGAATGTTGAACTAGTGCGCTCCAATCTTTGATCCAACATGTTACAACAAAGTGTGGGGGACGACTCTCCTCCCAGTCAACCCCTCAGTCATCACCACTGAGAGCCCCCGAGCCCTCAATCAACTACCTATGCCAGCTTCCAAGGTTTTTTCCTCAAATTGCACAAGCAAAAGATGTCCATTTATTATTATTGTTATTGTTGTTATTATTATTATTAGCACTTATTACTTATTTAATAATATGGGGCATTACATACTTCCCCCCTTCAAGGAACTTCGTCCTGAAGTGAACGTTAATTATGTTACTTACATGTTTTTTTAATTTTCTCCCTGTATCTTCCAAAACATCCTCTATTGGACTAGTATAAAGCCACCCAAGTGACCGCAGCAAGCATAGAAAGTCCACATCACAACACCAGGGAAACGCAAGTACTCTCTAGCTTTTCTTCCCGACTTTCGAAACCAAGCTTAAAGCCTAATGATCTATTCAGAGACCCAAGGCTCAAGACCTCATCTTCCCAAGCAAGCATCCGACACGGTACTCACGTACCCTAGGCATCTCAAAAGGCTGACCTAAACTCCTTCCAGAATGACCAGCTAGAAGCCCCAGGTATACAAAGTCCAATCCTCCTTTTGTAATGGTTGTTGATGGTTTGAGAAGACAATACTCTTGTGGATTTGGCATGTACTAGAGATCTTCTTCATGGCTGTGACTAGTGGAGTTTCAATTTATGTGTGGTTTTCATCCTTCATGTTATGTTGGTTTATGTTGGTGGAATGTTTACTAATGTTGTTGCAATAGGAGTCTCAAAAGAAAGGGCAATCTTATCACTTGAAGAAGAATCTTGAATGAGGTTCATTTTATTCAGGATTCCTGTGGATTATTCTCTTAGTTGATTAATTGCTAGAATGTCATTTCTATGGAAGATAATTCACTAATTTTCAGCTAGGGAAAAATCACTTCTTATTTATAATGGATGTTCATAAGAAGGTTGTTGATGTTTTGGTAGTTGCAGAAGGTATTCCCTCCTGGACAACTTTTCTGAGAGAAGAAGAAGATTCCAAGAAGTCGAAGGAAGACCATTGAACAGTTGAAGAACACCCCAAAAAGAATAAAGTGAAATAGAAGACCACAGAAGAGAAGTCGGCCCACAGGAAATAATAATAAAGTGGAAATATAATTTCCAGGAATAGAAGTCGGCCCACAGAAATAATAAAGTAAATTTGAAGACCCAGAATAAGAAGTCGACCCCAAATAGGCACCCAAATTAGTATAAATACAAGTCTGGGTTAGTTCATTTGTACAGCCACACAGTTCTCCTTCTGCAGTGCGCACTAGGCAGTTGCAGCAGTTTCACTATTTCTGGTTTCTGGTTCTCTTGAAGAGTGCGTCCCACTTGGGGAAGGATATTCTTGGTAACTATTGGTGGTCTCTCTTGTGCACTACCTTTGGAAGAGTTGCGCTAAGGTTGTGTGGTGTTGCCCAGTTGTTTCGTGCCAGTTGCAGTTGCAGTTGCAGTAGCATTTGCAATTACTGTAGCAGTTGCAGTTGCAGTAACTGCAACTGCAGTTGCAGTTACTAGTTGTACCAGTTTTGTGGTGCGCTAGTGATGCACCTATCTTGCGCCAGTTCTGTGGTGACTCGGTTGTCTGCCCTCACTAGGGTTTGACAAGAAGAAGAGATAAGCATTTGGTTCTTCATTGTTGATTTGCTCTTGTGATTAGAGCATGTTCATGGTTGTATTGGAATATTCTCTCTAAGAAAAGTTGGCTGGGTTTTTTTCCCCGAGTTTGGGGTTTTCCATGGATAAATCTTTGTGTCTTCTTGTGCTTGTTTATCTGTTGCTTATATATTTCAGTATATGATTATTGATGTTAAGAGAAGATAAAAATGCTATGGTAAATCTAATGTTAACGAAACTAATGAAAATCTAACATGGTTTCAGAGCTAGTTACCTTCAAAACAGTCTAACCACTGGAAGGAAGATCGTGAGATTTGCCACATTGTTGAGATTTGTCGATGTACATGCAATTTGTCGTTACACGGTTTTCTTTGTCAAGATCGATGAGCACTTGTTATAAAGTCGATTGGGACAAACTCCACCATTGATCAACTCACCCTACTCTAGCACACCTATTGCACTTCTCAGATTGACTTTCCGTCAAAATTAAATTTTTAGGGTTTTAGACTTGTTGACATTTTCCTGGACATTGAACCCTCTGATTCAGATTTCTAACTTTTTCTTATTGATGTAATGTCTCAGATTAGAAGACAAAGTTGGATGGTGTACTTGTATATAAGATGAGGATGTTTGCAGGAGACGTACACTTGGCAAAAGGACATTTACCCAAGCAATGACAGTAGATCCAAAGGGATCTTAGATCTAGTGCACTCCAAGGAAGCCCAAGAGTTGGAGGCAGCAATGACGATGTCTCCTACAATATAGAACAACTCAAATGGGACAGCAACAGCTAGACTCCAGGTTTGCATATCAGGTTTGATATTTCATACTGCTGCAGCCTAAGTAAGTGATGTAACTAGAATAGCAATCTTTATTGTTCTATTACTGCTATTGTTATCAAATGTTTAGTAACACTTGAATATTGTTGGTATTATGATCATTAAGTAAAAGCTCATTGTTTTGTATTAATGATGCACTTGTTTACAAGAGAAATTGATCTCCTCTAGGAGATGTTTTTGGTTGTTGACCTTGTTCCAAGCAGGTTATCTTGTAAATTCCATGGAGGTTACCATGGAGATGTTGTTGTTCTTGTTTCTTGTTCTGGGAAGGTTAACATGGAGGAATGATTGGTCACAACACTGGAAGAGTGTTGTTCTTATTTCTTGTTATTGTATTTTTGTTTTGGCTCTTGTTCCAGGCAGGTCACAAGTGATAGCTCTGAGAAGGAGATATTGTGACGATTGTTCTCGTTCTTGTTTTTATTATTGTTCTTATTATAAGAGTATTATTCTTGTCTGTTGTTTTCCCTTGTTGTTGCTCTTGTTCCGGGCATGTCACAGGTGATAGCTCTGAGAGGGAGCTATAATGACGGTTGCAGGAGGCAACATATTAGATGGTCTCTAGCTAAGACATGGAATAGACTATCCAGACATAGAGCTGTGTACATGACCGTACACATCCATGTAATGAAGGAGAAGAGGACGAAGTCAAAACCTTCTAACAAGAAGGGTACTTTTGCAGGATACAGAGTATCTCAAATAGAGATTGATTATAAGGAGCAAAAGGCTCCAAAGATGACCATATCTTTTTTAATAGATCCCTCTAGTTCAATTGATCACTCTTCAAATCATCGAGAAGAGTCAGTAGAGCCAGAAGGGCCTACCCAAAATCGTTGCAGTGACCAGGAAGAGACCAGCATGGTCTCGTGATACTTTGTAGGATGCAAAGGGGATACAGATATATGGCATTGATGAGCCACATCATGAGGAGGAGCGGATAGCTCTACCAGAGGTGAGGAAAGCGGCCCCACCAAGTACCAACTCAGAAGGAGCTAGAGTTCAGAGGGAGTCAACCCTCAGGATCCAATAGGGAGGCGCAAACTCCCCAGGACAATTCATAGGAGATCAGAATTGAGAGGAGGTCATCACATGCAAAGGGAGCAGATGGCTCCAGAGATTATATAAACTCAGAGGGAGCAAGCTTCAGAGGGAGCATGCAGACTCAAAGTGAGCCTGATCTCAGAGAGAGTGACTTAGAGACTTACATTCAAAAAGTATTCCTCCTTAGATTCAGATGGGAGAGAGAGACATCTTACAGGACTGACAGAAAAGTGCCATGAATTGAGGAGGCTAGATTGAAGCTTTAGAGGCTTCGAGGAGATATGAGACCTCCTGGAAGGATTCCCTTGTTTCAGTGACAGAGGAGGAAGCCATCCAGAAGGACTTGGATATGGATTTTGCCTCAGTTCCATAGAGAGCAAGAGAACACACAAGTTTTCTAGCTATGTGGCACTAATGAGTAAACTTATTGATTCAGAACCTTCCACTTCTAAGGAAGTTGTTAAGCAGCAAGTATGGAAGGAAGCCATAATGGAAGAGTACCAATCCATCATGAAGAATGATGTGTGGGAAGTGGTTATGAGACCAGAAGGGAAGTCAATAATGACTTCCAAGTGGATCTACAAGATCAAGCATGTTGCAGATGGCAGCATAGAGAAGTACAAAGCGAGATTTGTGGCTAGAGGGTTCCTCCAAAAAGAGGGAGAAGATTATGACGAGACACTTGCTCCAGTAGCCAGAAGAAGTGTACATAGAGTAGCTACAAGATACATGAGAAGGAGTCTCATGTCTACATATTGAATAAAGCTTTGTACAGGCTTAAGCAGGCACCCAGGGCAGGATATGCCAGACAATTATTTTGATGAGCTTGGGGATGGTTGCCCCTTGATATTGGATGACCTGTTTCTTACAGGGGATGAGAAGCTCACAGATGGGTGCAAGAGGGAGCTCACTTCAGAGTTCGAAATGAAGGATCTGGGTTTTATGGGATTAGAGGTGTGACAGAGATGAGCTTTTCCTTGGCCAAGATAAATATACAGTTGAGATCTTGCAGAGATTTAGGATGATGGACTGCAAGTCCATGGCCACACCGATGGTGACGAATCTGAAGCTCTTGAGTGATTCATCTTCAGATTTGGTGGATCCCACGATGTACAAAAAAATGATCAGATCCTTGATGTACATGGTTAACACCAGGTCGGACATATGTTTTGTACTGAACACTTTGAGTCAGTACATGGTTGATCCTAGACATGTACATTGGATAGCAGCAAAATATGTCTTGAGGTACCTACTTGGTATAGTTGGATATGGATTGAGATGTCTCAGATAGAGATGTGAAGCTGCAAGGTTATACAGACTCTGATTGGGCAAGGAGTGCAACCCAGGGCACCATCAGGCACCCTGAGGCAGAGCAAAAGCTATCCAAACCCAGAGCACCATCAACAGAATCCTTCTCTACTCTAACCAAGAGAAGAGAATCATCGAGAAAGTGATTGTTAACCATCTCTGACCCATTCGAGACAAGAATACCATGTACCTGCCTCCCAATATGAGAAACCTCTAACAAATATCCCACAGCATCTACAGTCAAGACATAAAAATAAGGGGCCAACGGACACCCCTAACGAATAGATCGATGCAAAGAGATCCATGGAGAAAGGGCCCTATTGACAAAGACAAAAGTCGAAGCATTGGTGAAGAGAGTGTTCACCATGGCAACACATCGAGGGCCAAAATCTAAGTATATCAACAGCTCTGAAATGAAGGACCAATCAACCTAATCATCTACCTTGTCAAAATCAATTTTCAAGATAAGGGACTGTTATCCAGTCTCCCTAGCCCACTCCATTGCCTCCTAAGCAAAAACCATAGTATCGAGAATGAATCTCCCCAGAACAAATCCTATCTGCTCCTATGCAACCACATATTTAGCCACCAAGCAAATCAACAAAGCCAAAAACTTGGCCATACTTTATAAGCAACGGTGATCCAAATGGATCTCGGTGGCCATCCACCTTTTCCACTGAATCACCATTTTAAGCCTGTGGTTTTGATAAACCATGACATTCACCCTTTTGATGGGGAATGGAATGTAATGTCATCTTCATTTGTTAATTACAGACATCATGTAATTGTCTTATGTGCATGCCTACAACATAGCATTAATGCATCAGATCCCATTAGAACTCCGCAGTTGAGCGCGCTCGGGCTAGAGTAGTACTGGGATGGGTGATTGCCCAGGAAGTCCTAGTATTTTACATGCCTATGGCATTTTATAAACTTAGTCCAATTTATCCCACATGCATCATGGGAATTTTTCTCCTCTCACTCTCTCATATATAATTGAGGTGAAGGAGGCTTTTTAAGCATGCAATGGAGTGTGATGTAAAGCTTCTTGTGAATGAAGCGTAGCCAACATCTCTTTCTTTTTAGAGATAAGGTACCCCATTTTTCCAGTTTGTGTTCTACAATGTTTTTCTATCCTATTCAGTAATAGAAGTTGGGTTTCACTGTATTTTTGTGTTCTCTTCTATATTTTTGGGTATTTCATTGTTATATCTCGGTTATATTTCTGCCTTCATGTCGTTCTCAAAATAATCTGGATCAGTGGTATCAGAGCAGGCTGCTCCTTGTCATTTCTCAGAGAAGGTCCCCGACGAGGTCAGGGTATAGAGATTTGGGTCTCGAGCTAGTTTCGCTTGAGGAAAACGACTCTCGCTAACCCAAGCGACCTCCCATGGCGGAAGAAAAGAGAGATGACAGAGCAAGAGATCATTTTAAGACGTTGCTCAAGGAAGCCCTCATGCTACAAAGGAACGAGATGATGGACAACTTTTCTCAGATCCTTCGAAGACTACCGATGGCGACAGTCGAGGCATCTTCGACAAGCAACAATTTTGCAAGTGCGATGCCCTTCAAGGTACAAGTCAATTTTGATATCCCTTTATTTGAAGGCTAGATAGATGCAGATACTCTAGAAAAATGGTTGAATATGCTAGAAGGTTATTACTCTGTCCAAATTTGTTCCGACAGTGAAAAGATCACCTTCGCCCTCCTTAAAGCCCTTCCCCATGTCAGATCTTGGTGGGCAGGTTACTAGGAGAGGTACACCGCGGATGAATCTACACTATTTGGGAGAGAACCCACTTGGGCGACCTTTGAAGATGCCCTAAAGGAAGAGTTCTACCCTATCGAAAACTACGATGACCAATACATGAGATGGACAACTCTGCATCAGAAAAGAGACCAAACGGTGGCAGAGTACACCAACATCTTTCATACCTTGCGCTCAAAGTTGGGTATCAAAGACTCCGAGTGACCCCTGGTTTTGAAGTACCGCAGTGGTCTACACAGGAACATCCACACAGAGATGGATTTCTTGGAAATCTCCTCACTAGGAGCTTCTTATCGATATGCAATCAAAATTGAGCAGAAATTCAAGTAGCAAAGTAAGTGGGAGAAGCATGGACAGAGCAAGGAAGGCCAACCTCTACATACCACAACTTTATCACAAAGTTGATTATACAATCTTCAATCACTCCAAAACCCTAACTAGGGAAACCAGAGAAAACCCTAGACACCACCCAAGATCTACAACAAGCAAGTCCTCCTTGGCTTCAACACTTGCCTCCCACAAATGCAAGGCCTCTCCTTCTCTCCTCCTCAATGGTGCTTTCTTCTCCCCTAAGGTTTTACCAAATCCTAGTCTACTTTGCCTCCTAAGGTTAAAACCCTAACCCTAGACTTTCCCTTGGATTCTCCAAGAACCCCAGCACTCAAGACAAAGAGAGACTACAATATAGACTAATGCAAGAGAGAGAGGTGCACTCCACTTTTCACATTTCTATTTGTATGAGAGGTAAGGGAGGCCAATAATATAAAGTGGGTCTAAGCCCTTACAAGCAACATATCTCTAACAAGTAGGTCCACACATGCAAAACACTCTACTCCAAGAAACACATGTCAAGCTCCAAGGTGATGTCATCAACAAACAAGGCTCCAAGGTATGAGTGCTCCTCAAGCAAGGTCAAACGCTGCTCCTCCAAAGGATCCAAGGATCCAATGCTCCTCCAAGACCACCACACCTACAAGATCACTCCATTGGCCCAAACTAGCATAAGCCAAGTAGAAGCCTCCATGCAAGCAATCCAAGTGTGCCCAAAACATCTAGGGCTCAACGTTCTCCAAAATGCCAAGCGCTCCTCCTCCAAAGCAAGGTGTCCTCCAAGCAAGTAACTCAACCTCCACATGGCCATCATGAAGAAGTCAACAAGTTGTCTAAAGGTCTCCAACACTCCAAGGAAGAATGCCACATAAGCATTAAGCAAGGTCTAGCAATCCAAGAGTAAGCCACCTCCACATTTGCATATCCATCATGGAACAACCAAGGGATCAATACATCATGCACCCCACACCACATGAAGCACCCCTAAGCATGGTCTAAACACTTTCAGAGTAACCCCAAAAGCTAACATTTAGAAAGCAAAAATATCAAGCCAAATTCAGCTATAGCAAGCAAAACAATTGTAAAACAAAATCTAGGCAATCTATAATCCTGAAAACCCATCTAAAAAGGGATCCATCATGGCAGTACCAATTATAGTAGCATTCATATTATTGTACAAATAACTGCAAGTTGTACAAGAACAAATAATTAGCCAGGAGCTAAGAAAATTTGCATGAGCAGAGCTTGGTCCCCTACAAACTAAAAGAACCCTACAAATATGCTGAAATTACATTTTTC
>ML818020.1:109006-124645 GCA_009831015.1 Picea engelmannii
TCTAACTGCAGCAAATCTTCTGCAAAACTGACCTTTAATGCTAGCTAGACACTTCAGAAATTGCTTGTGACAATTAATTATCATTTTTCCTAGTAAAAGCTACCTTTTCATTGTCTTTTCAAGCAATTTTGAGGCATATTTCTTGCAACTGTTATAAAATATTTATTGTTGTTGTAAACTTTCATGTTTCTGCAATTTTATATCAGCCAGCATATATTTCAAAGGTTTATTGTCTTATTGGAACACTAACATCATTTTGTACTTGAAACTGCCATATTTTTGCTAGTTGTCTTGTTCTGGGCAGGTACACTTCAATCATTACATTTGCTTCATCTCTTAAGACATAAAGACCTTTTGACTTGAGTGACCAGTGAGAGGGGGGTATTCTTGCATCCTTGTCTCAATTTTATCAGCCCTTTAGGTCACTAGGGACGTCTCCCTTGGAGTAAACATAACATACTCCTAAACAGAAAGGGGTTTCCTATTAAAGTGATAGTGATAAGTCACCCCCTTGTTACACCAATCTTGCCTCACTTGCCTTGGGCTTTGGGCAAGTACAGATTGTGTGATAACAGGTCCTGCCACCAAAGCTGGATCAACTCCAATTAATGTTGAAAGCCACCAAATGTGCCTATAAAGTTGAATAAAGTTATAAACCACCCTGAGTGCCCTACGGCAATTCTAGGGAAATTTAGTCAGCTATCAACTCTCTAAGAAGCTTTCTTCTGACCACAATTTTCTAAGATCAAATGCAGCTGAATCAGGATCATCCAAGTTTCAAGTTATACTAATTGTGTGTCCATCATAAATTGAATAATTTACAATGTTGGAAACTGTAAATAATTAATTCAGCAAAATGTGAACAACTTCAGCAGCAGACAAAGATATCTATCAAAACCTTATCCTGAATTTTTCATCTTTATATAAAATATGGTAAACTTACGAAACTTGAAAGTTTGAAGATGCCTACAGTCCAAAGTTCAAACATGGGCTGTTTACTGGAAATTATAAAACAACAGTGCTTACCTGCTAGCAGCAGAACTAGATCTAGATAGAGTGACTATGCGTTGACAGAGAGACACCATCGTCAGCAACCTCATTGCACAAAACTCAGAGGAAGACTTCCATAACTGCAAACAACACATTTCAAGCATCAGAAAAGGCTTGAAAATATCCAAAAAAATTCTATTGCCATTAATCATCACTTTAGTCCTAAGAATCTACCTCAAATGTGGCTCGCCCTCCAGGAAGAAACAATGTGAGTGAACCTCTATCACCAAGGAGTCCAGCAGCTACCCCAAAATGATCTGGTTTAGAAATATCCATTTCCTCTACCAATAGTTTGTCCAGCTCATCATCTGTACCCCACAGATGTAGAAAGGACAAACTCAAACGAAGTAAATGGCCTTCAGTTGTTCCTAACCATGTGTTTTCTTCTGACCAGTTTGAATGATGTGCTGGATCTGATATTACAGTTGGGGAATCCTTATGGGTTGTGGTACAATTATTTTTTCTGGAACTTTGACTTCCCATGTCAGACATGGGCAAAGCCCCTTCTGACAAACCAGGCTGTTGATTTCTTTTTTCATGATTTTCAGAAGCCGACAAATGTCCCAAACTTGGAACCATCAATGAAAGAAGATCAAACTGCAAAGCAGCTACACCAGGAAAAGGACAGGTTCCTTTGATAGGTTGCATTCTGTTTTTAAGGACCTGTTGTGAAGAAGATCGGTTTACATAACTGCTACCAGTAGCATCTCCAAATGAAGATGCAACTGGGGCGACCTTAGTGTTGATAACCATTTTAGACTTCTCAATATTCCCTCCACTTTTCTTAGTAGCCAAATTGACTGATTTAGCTGGGCTGCCCATTGCACCCGAAGTTTCAGAACCAGCTGATGTCAGCCCATCCTCGTCCAGTTTGACTGTGCTATCATGATAATGATTTGAATTTTCACCAGAATGGAACAACAGCGATGATGCAGATGTTGATCCACCAAGTACTTTGCTTGCAGAGGCATTTACGTTAATACATCTCAAAAAATTGTCAAACATAGAATGTGTTGCAGCACCTCGAAGAATCCTTTCACGAGCACCTGACTTTACATCCCAAACATACAAAACATCATTATGGCCAACATGAGTAGTAAACTGCATACATAAGCAAGCAATATATCCTCTGACACCATCCCAAGCCACCATCTTTGGATAGCTAGTGTGTCCTGGAAACACTCTCTCAACTTTTAATGTCTCAAGGGATGAAAGAGCCACACAGGCATCATCAGCAACGGTCAGAAAACAATCCACCCAGGGATGATAAGTTCCAGGTGGTGGCAATAAAATCTGGCGCACAGGTGCCACATGTTGATGCATTATTGAAAGCACAATTCCACCCTCCAAATCCCACACACGAACAGTACAATCCATACTACCTGATACCAATACTTGTCTACTGTGCTCCTTTGGAGTAACCACCATATTATGTGCTGCCAAACAAAGTATAGGACCTGTGTGGCCTGTAAAAGATTGCAAGGCCACACTTGCATCATTTTTATGTTGTAATCCATCCTCTTTAGCATAAAGATTTGGACCAAAATACTCCAACTTTACAAGTTTTATCTCACCACTACAAAAGCCATATACTAAAGCAAACGGTATAGACGAATTCCCTGAGAGCATCATGGAAGAGGTAACAATCTTGCTTCTTTCAACTGATAATGCACTGTTTCCTTTCAAACAATCAAGAGAAGACGTCTGCCTCCATAAACAACTTAAATATTCAGCATTATCAACCTCTAGTTTTTTGCTCCCCAGCTTCTCTTCCAGAGCATCTATTTCTCCTTGATAGTTATACCTGGTATTGATGTCAGCATAAGATAAATAGGAGGTTTTCAACCAATCACCCCAAAGCCCACCTTTTCCAAGCAGGGCTGCCACCTCATGCTCATCTGAAATGGTTTTCATGATTCCTATTTTAGGTTGTGCATCTAAATGACCCTGATCTTGAAACATGGAAGAAGAATGAGATGGTGACCAAACTGTAATATGTGTTTCTCGAAACATAGATAGTTCAAAGCCTGACTTCATAGAGTCTATACGAATGAGGAAACCATGCATCTGACTGAATTTCACACATAGATCCCCTTCATTCACTGAGGAAATTGGAGGTAATTGAAATAGAGATACCGCATAAGATGACTTCTCTGACTGCAAAATAGCATAAACAATTGCTGCTCCCTGATTGTTCCAAATCACAACATTAGTTAACATGCTAACTTTTTTGTCTGTCACCTTTAACTCATCACACTCGTAGCCATCATTGGTTAGGAACATTCCTCCCACCAAGAAAGTTTGATCAGAAGTACCAATCCTACAAAGCAAACTATTTACACATGATTCATTAATTAAAATACTTCCTTTAATGATTGATTTAATTGTCCATTGGTTCCTAGATACCAAAAGCACAAGCTTCCCATCCAAATCTATTGATACATCTTTTACTTCATCAAGAACCACTTTTGTTGAACCTAAGGATGCTAGATATGTTTGATCACCCTTTTCCAAATTGTTCCCTGCTTCACTGGTCGTATTACTTTCCTCATTAAGAGTAAATACTTGTATCCTTCCATAAAGATCAGATGCTATGACCAGTTTACTGTTTTCTGACACCATATCTGGGGCAACCACCATAGATTTTACTGGCCCTATTGATAAGAGCCCATTAAATATAATTTGCAAAATATTGAGAGTCAACGAGTCCACAATCACAATGGCACCTTTAGACATCCTTTTCAGGCTTGTTTCTCTTTCTAAAGTAGACTCCTTGGTGCTCTTTCCTGCTTCTTTACCTTCATCAATCTCATCTGCCTGAGATCTTTGTACTTGCCCCGCATTGGCACAAGTGCAAGCAATGCAAACATAGCGGCGAGATTTGGGCAACGAAGATAATACAGATGGACTACCAACCCATGGAGGCAATTTCCGCCTACGTTTACAGTGCCCACTGACGCTGCTCCATGTACATAAGACACCATCAACACAGGCACTGATCAAAGCGTGACTGACTTCAGAGATAATGTTTTTGTCTGTCAAGCTTTGTGCAACTTTATAATCCTTACCCGGTGTACATATCTCCAAATCAGCCACAGCTGTAGCATGCCCACAAAGCATTGCTACTGGCCAAATTTCCTGCCATGAGTATGTCCATAACAATGGTCAAAAAGATGCAGTCTTTTCAAATTATGTAATGAGAGACACAATTTCAAAAACAGTACACCAACAATACAAAGCCTATGTTGCATTTCAAAGCTACATATATTGCAACCTTAGAACTTGGCCAATGCAGTATTTGGATCAATGGAGCTATAAAGTATTTCCTATGATTGGAGTGAGGCATACCAACAAAAAAAAGGCAGCAACTTGGCCCACCTAATCAACCTTCTATTGTTAAAAATCATTGTTCGTGTTAGGATATAATGGTCAAACATAGGATACGATTTATTGTACATAAATGAATGTAATCTTGAAATGGCTGGACAAGTAGGTATATGAGATGTCACACTAGGAATTTGAAAACTAACTTAGAAAGTTTAAAGGTCAAGTTAGGACGTTGAAATGAAAGGTCATTTCAACCTTTAAAAACATATGAACCCCTATGGGAATGAACAAGCCTTCCAAATAATGAAGTCTATTATTCTTATCATCCCTCTTATTTTTGTGTGCACATCCTCTAAGATTTGATATGGTATCAAAGACATAGTGGCCCAAAGCTTGTGGCTGGAGCACGAAGTCCCTAGAGCGGTGTATTAAAGGTGTGGAGAGAGACTAACCCCAAAGCTCAATGTACAGAGACACAAGTCAAAGAAAAACTTCAAGCTATGTGAGAAAGAAGGCGAAAAAGGCAAGTTCATTTATTTTAAAAGGGTGAATTTCTTAAAAGGTTTATAATGTTGAAACTTTGGGAAGTTGAAAATTACAAAAAAAAGGCTTAAGTTATAAAGTGGAAAGAAAATCGAAACCAGTATTGAAACTGGCAAAGTGAGTCATAATGAGGAAGTACCAAAGTCATTGATCATGGTTAAAACACCCACGAAAACTTGCAGTGGATAAATGTCACCCAGGAGACACCAGCATGAAATTGTTGCACCAGCATTACAACCAATGTGATGTATTTCAGCACAACATTCAGACATTTGCCCAATAAATCAGGTGCTATCCTTCATTCTCAAAAAATGTTGATGTGGCAGCTAAGTCGCAGGAAATGCATAGTACAGGGCCGTACCATACACATTTCCATATGGAAACGCAGAAACATGTGTGGTATGGCCCTGAAACATGTTTCCAGCCATACAAATGCGTCCCATGTGTGAGAAACGCGTTTGGTACAGCCAGAAACATGTTTCCAGGCCATACCAGCATCCGTACAACACGTTTACAAAATGGTTTATCTAATTTTTTACGCAGTTTTTGACTGGGTTTGACCAAAAATGCTAGCAATTAATGGTAATGTAAGTAAAAATTGACATTTCCTTTTCTATCCTTTTAGTGAACATTTCCTTTATCTTCCCTTTTCTATCATTTTACTTAAATTTGTATGTAAAAGTTGACATTTCCTTTATCTTTCCGTTTCTATCATTTTACTTAATATTTCCTTTCTTTCATTTTCTATCATTTCACTTAACATTTCCTTTATCTTTCATTTTCTATCATTTCACTTAACATTTCCTTTATCTTTCATTATCTATCATTTTAATTAAATTTTTAACATTACCATTAATTGTTTCAGGATGTTTGAGAGTGGTTCCAACCTCATCGGACTTCATATGGAGAAAGTAGAATTTCGTATCCCATTCAAAATTCAGCAGACTTAACAGTTTTCAGGATTTCAGGATTGGCAAGATTGCAGCATTTTAATTGGATTTTATCATGTATGAGGGTATGGCAATGGCACTTAATCAAGACTCAAGAAGCACCAAGCCCTTTATGACATATGTACCCCAATGTTGGTGGTGATGATTGTTGAACTCCTCTATCATGGCCTTAGCAAAAATGTACCCTTTACTCCAGTCAAAATCGTTGATTAGGCATGTTAAGCTTTTTCCACCATATTTTAAGGCTTGGAATAGGTAGCTTCATCAAAATTGGATGATGTTGACTGATGTCCCTGGAGGATCGAGGTAGACAAGAAGGTAGAGGGTGATACTAATGATGAGGATCCCAATATAAGCAATGGTGGAACATTGCTTGTCATTTAAATGTTCTTGGCCATTTATTGATAATGATTTCTTTCAAAGTTTCAATAAAACGTGTTGTGTAAAATAGCACATTATATATATATAATCTCGCATTTCCATGTTTCCAAATTTTTGAGGGGTCACGTTTCCAGTGTGTTTCCTTTTCATAAACTCCTACCCGTTTCCCCGTATCGTGCAACTTAGTATGGCAGACATGGCATACCAGAATGATCTTGCAGAGACAAGAATTTTTTGCAACTGATTGTGGTGCCCTTGGTCACTAGGTTCGTCGTTTTTTAAGCTTCAAGTTCGAAATTCGACGATTTTTATCTGATCCCGAACTTAATCGATCCAGTTCGCCGAATTCAAACACAAAATCGAACCCTAAGACGATTTCATATGCAAATTCGTCTAAATTCATTGAGATTCGGCTAGGTTTTCATAAGGTTTGCACGGTCATTTAAAAAAATGGGAAAATACTCTGCCCACGAACTAGAAACCTCTCAGTGCCGCAGCTCACCTTCATTTTCGCCTGCGACCCCAACCTGTGCCTTTGTCGTCACCCTCGACCTCTCCGTGCTACCGCTCACCTTCATTTCCGCCTGCGACCCCGACCCATGCCTTCGTTGTCACCCTCGACCTCTTCGTGCTACCGCTCTCCATTTCCGCCTACAACCCCGACCCATGGCTTTGCAATCATCCTCGAGTGTCAGTTCCACCGTCGATTCCATCTCGATTACCGGACGACATTCCATCTCCAGGCTCCAACATACCTCAACCACGGTCATAATTTCATATATTTCACTATATATTCAATAGTATTAATATATCCTAATATGGTAATATATTAATATATATATATATGGTAATATATAATTTCATATATTTAACAATATATATTTATAATTTCGTATTATTATATATTGAATTTTAATATATATATATATTGTATTTTTTTTTTCAAATTTTCCATTTCTATCATATTTAATGAGAGTATATATATATATATATATATATATATATATATATATATATATATATATATTTCATTGTCGAAGTTTTGGCGAACTTCAAGGTCGCCGAACTCGAACACGAACACGAACCAAGTGACTAAGGTGGTGCCCATGTTAGAATCTGATTTTACACACCTGTTGAAAGGTGTTGTTGAATGATTGAAAACCCTGCAGATTTGAAAGAAGACATACCTATGTCCAGATTTATACCAAAAGACAATTTTTTAAAAGATTATAATCAGTAGACATGTAATCTCTAACAGAATTTCAACCAGGAGTACTTTTTCTATTTCTTGTAGAAATGGAAACCCCGGCCTCCCTTGAAAAGTTGAATGTTCATATTACATAAATTCAACACCTAGAAGGTCAAAAATCAGTTACAATTAATGAAAAAGAATGGTGGGGAACAATAAACGGTACTGAATAAAATGTTAAATTCTCCTAACCCAACACCCGATAATTAATTCCGAACAAATTAACTCTCTTAATCTATTGAATAAAAGCACAGATGAGTTATTAACCAAACATTACAGCAGAAGCAAAAATATGGAAACCATACACAAAGTACACACATAATTTCTGGGTAAAATACCCCTGGAAAAACCCCGAAGGGAAAACCAGTACCTTGTTGATTTTAATATATAAAATCCTGGGCTCTCATCCTAGGATAATGGCCCACTTGAGTAAAATACAAATCAGCAAATTGCCTAGCCTAACACTCCTGGCTGTTATTCCTTTGCTGCCCCTTTGCTCCTTTCCTCGGCCCCTGCCCTGCACACTTGGATGGAAGTCCTTCTCCACCCAATCAATGAGATCTCACTCACTCATTTTCTGTGTGTATACTCCTCTCACTTAGACTGCCTTTTATAACCTTGAATTTACTCTAAATCCAAAACCCTAGATCTCAAAAGTGATCAAAGGCTGAGATTAAATATCACCTTCACTTTAGATCTAATGGATAGGATTTAATTTAATTCACTAAGGCCAAAAACCTTAGCATTTAATTATATTAAACTCACATTAATTACAACAGTACATTCACTTTAATAATCACTATTAAACTAAATCTCCTAAGTCCTCAAAGGCATTAGGGACGAATCCCACATGTTAGACACAAACCAACGTGGAAGTACTTGTCCGATGCTACATAAAAACCCACACAGCAGAATATGCTTGTTGAAAGGGAAATTGGAGATGACATGGCCAAATCAATAATTAGATTAGGCATTTTAGATACAGAGATATATTACTTGGACTTATCGAAAACCTCCAAACAAATCTGGGAAGAGCTCAATGCACCATTTGGTTCAAAAGATTCAAATGAAAAAATTTCTTTAAAGAAATATTTTTTCTGACTCAAGATGACAAGTGGTGAAAACATGCCCAATCATTTAAATACCTTAGAGAAATTACATCACAACTGGTAGAAGTAGGAGCAAAAGTAGTTGAAGAGAATGCAAATGCAGTGTTGTTAAATAATTTACGCCCTATATATAGTAATGTGCTTTTCAGTATTTACACTAAGCCAAATACCATCTCAATGATTAGAAACTGTGATTTTGGCCCATTTTGCAGAGGAAAATAACGTATGTGTTGCTAAATAGGAGTCAAATGCCTTCTTTGTCAAAAGCAAGGAAAACAGAAAATTTGGCAAAAATGAGATTGGTACAAACGAAGAAAGGGTATGTCATCACTATGAAATGTTGATGATTGCAGCTTCGTGAGACATTCTTCAAGTCTTCTCCCCAGAGCAGTGGGTTGGGTCGACCGGTGCCTTCTCCCTATCTTCTCCCCGATGGACTGAGCTGGGTTGACCTGAGACGGGTCTTCTCCTCAGTTGTGTTGGGTTGGGTTGACTTGAAACGAGTCTTCTCCCCGGGTGGATGGGCTGGGTTGATCTGTGGGGACGCCCCTGATCTTCTCCCCATATCAGGCTGGGTTGAACGCTCCTCTAAGACTGAGTCGAGCATGACACTTATCAGAGGAGAGGAAAGTTGTCCTGGGAGGGTACCCAACGTTCCATGGGAGGAGACCATGTGAACATGTCACTTGGGAGTTGACCAAGTGGACACATCATGAGGGAGCAGCCCTTGACGATGATAATGACTTGCTCTAGTGGGTCGTATCCCCTAGAAGAGATGAGGACGTTCACACTAGGTGCAACCATGTGTGACATATTGATGCAGCCTTTCACTATGATGACCGGAGACAAGAAGAAGCCCAACGTCTTGTGTAGAAGAC
Organism: Picea engelmannii; assembly: GCA_009831015.1. Taxonomy (NCBI): domain Eukaryota; kingdom Viridiplantae; phylum Streptophyta; class Pinopsida; order Pinales; family Pinaceae; genus Picea; species Picea engelmannii. The sequence goes on from ML818020.1 coordinate 118,494, forward strand.
CTAATCTGCTAAAGTCGGCCTGGATGAAGAGACACCTTTTGGAAAGGATAAAGTTCTGATTGGACTTGTATAAATACACACTTGGATCACTTTCTCTCTCTTGTGTAGCGCTAGCCTCTTGGGATTCTAGCGCATTTCTTCTTGGTGATTGGATTTTCTCTTGGACTATCTATTATCTAGTGAAAGGTTGTTGTTGGACTTTTCCCCCTTGTGAAGAAGGGTTTCCCGAGATATCTCTTGTGTATTTTGTGCATGGTTATCTTCTTGTGATCTTGGATAATTGTATGATGGAATTTATGCTTAGGGTTTATGCTTCATGATGCTTATGCTATGCAAAATTGAATAAAATGTTAACAAGTTGATCAAGCATAAAAACTCAACATGGTATCAGAGCAGTGTTCCTGAAAGAGCCATTGCACAAGCTTCTCCAACACCTTTCCAAGCTAGTCATCACCTTCTTGCTGCAACTGCAAAAACGGCCCTTACCCTTTTTCCTTGTCAAGCTAGTTTTAACACTTTCCCTTGAGTGTTGGGCCTAATCTCTTCACAAGCATGTACGGCCTAGTCCAACGCATCACTTGCAACTTTCAGATTGAAAATTGAAGAAGTTTGGATTTTCGGCCCTAGGGTTTCTGCAGATTTCGGTTTCTAGGGTTTCTGCAAATTTTGGTTTCTAGGGTTTTTGCAGATTTCGGTTTCTAGGGTTTTTGCAATCATGGTGGGCAACATTCCTGTGGAAGATAGGCTTGATGGAGCCTCTAACTTCAACTCCTGGAAATCAAGACTACTCATCACTCTAAAAGAGAGTGACCTAATGAAATTTGTGGAGGAATTTGTACCAAAACCAGCAGATGCGTCAAATAAAACTCAATGGAAGAAAAATGACGCCAAGGCGAGAAAGATAATTATTTACTCTATGAAAGATCATCTTATTCCACACATCTCCTCGATGAAGACAGCCAAAGAGATGTTTGATGCTTTGAAGAAGTTGGTTGAAAGTAAGAACACCAACAGAGCCATTGCCTTGAAGCACCAACTTCAGAATATTAAAATGACCAAAGCAGATACAGTTGCCACCTTCTTCATGAAAATTGTTGAGATCAGAGATCAGTTAGGCGCCATTGGAGAAATCATCTCAGACAGAGAGCTGGTAATGCTAACCCTCAATGGTCTTCTAAGTCATTGGCAGCCATTCATCCAGAGTATTAGTGGATGATCAAAATTGCCTAAGTTTGATCGATTATGGGCAGACTGCACTCAAGAGGAGACAAGACTTGTAGTGAGAGGTGCACATAGTTCCCATCATGATGAAAGTCATGCACTTGCCTCTTATGCAAGGAAAGACAGAGGAAGAGGAAAAGGTACGCAAAGATTTCAAAGAAAACGAAAGCCACATTAGGCTCATGAACACAAGGAGAAAGACATGTCAAAAGTTTAGTGTTACAGATGTGATAAATATGGACACTATGCCAGAGACTGTCCTATACGAAGGAAAGGAAGGAGGCATGCAACCACTGCCAACGTTGATGGAAATCCACCTCACACCAAATCGGATCCTACTGAAAAATTCTTCTTCATCTCAGCCCTCTCAAGTACGATACCTACTAGCAATAATGTTTGGCTAATTGACAGTGGAGCTTCCAGACATATGACTGGATATAAAGAACATCTCACTAAACTAGTGGAGAAAGATTCTTGGTTACATGTTGTACTTGGTGACGATGCTAGATATGTTGTGAAGGGAACTGGAAACACCTCCCTTCAACTAGACACAGGTATTCCACTTCATTTGAGTGATGTAGTGTTTGTACCAGGGATGAGAAGGAACCTTGTCTCTATTTCAACCTTGGAGGACAAAGGCTACAAGGTTGCCTTCTCCGATGGAAAATTTCTTGCATGGCACAAGAACTCTAGTATGGATTCAGCCAATGTAATTGGTGTTCGAGAAGACAGCTTCTACAAATTGACAGTTCATCCAGTTCAGGCACTTGTACATGATTCTATTAGTCTGAGTGAGCTTTGGCACAAAAGACTTGCTCACTTACATTACAGAGCTTTTCCCGCTCTGGGGAAGATGGTGACTAGACTTCCACCACTTCGTGTTTAGCATGATGGTGTTTGCAAAGGCTGTGCTCTTGGGAAGAATGCCAAGGGGACGTTTTCTAGTAGTGATAGCAGATCCAAAGGAAACTTGGATTTAATACATTCAGATTTGTGTGGACCTATGACAGTTGCTTCCTTGAGTGGATACCTATACTAGGTGATCTTCATTGATGATTATTCAAGGAAGACGTGGATTTACTTCTTGAAATCCAAGGAGTCAGAAGAAGTCCTTAACAAATTCCAAGAATTTAAAGCTCAGATTGAGAACCTGACCGGAAGGAAGATAAAGACCTTGAGATCAGATAATGGAGGAGAATATACCTCCAAGTGTTTCATTGATTTCTGCATTGAGGCAGGGATCAAGAGGGAGTACATTGTTCCTTACAACCCTCAACATAATGGAGCTGCAGAAAGGAAGAACATGCTATTGTGGAAGCAACTAAGGCAATGATCCATGATCAAAGTTTACCGATGTTTCTTTGGGCAGAAGCATCCATGACTACAGTATATGTGCAGAACAAAAGTCCTCACAAGATTTTGAAGAACATGACTCCCAAAGAGGCCTTCACCAGAGTCAAGCCTGAAGTAGGACACTTCAGGATATTAGGGTGTCCAATCTACATTCACATACCCAAGGAGAAAAAATCAAAGCTAGAACCCTCTGGCAGGAAGGGCACTTTTGTTGGGTATAGTGAATCACCGAAGGCATATCAGATCTACATCACAGGTCAGAGACAGATCGAAGTGAGTAGAGATGTTTCCTTTGAGGAGGAAGTTGCCTTCATAAAATCGAGAATGTCTCACATAGAGACTGACAGTGAGAAAGAGGAAGAGATGGTGTCTTCCCCACCTCACACCACAACAGTACAGAGAGAGCCAGACAAGCCAGTAGAGACTATTAAGCATGTTGATCCTATTGATCCTATTGAGCCAGTACATCCTATTGATGTTTCTAGAGAAATTACAGTGGGTCGGAAAAGACCTGCATGAGCTCGTCAGACTTTGCAAGAGGCAGAGGGACATGCAGCTCCACGTGGTACTTTCAAAGAAAGTAAGGGAACCCAGAGATTCTCGAGTTATATAGAAGCCATGAGCCACATCATTGATTCTAAGCCTTCCAGTTATGAGGAGGCATCTAGTCAGCCAGTATGGAAGGATGCCATGATGGAGGAGTATCAGTCCATCAGGAAGAATGATGTGTGGGACATTGTTCCAAGACCCAAAGGGAAGTCTGTTGTGACTTCCAAGTGGATTTATAAGATAAAACATGCAGTTGACGGAAGCATTGAGAAACACAAAGCGAGATTTGTGGCGAGAGGATTCTCTCGGGTGGATGGAATAGACTATGAGGAGACTTTTGCTCCTATTGCTCTATATACCTCCATTCAGACTATTATTGCACTTGCTTCAGCCTTAGGTTGGAGACTACATCAGATGGACGTGAAGACATCCTTTTTCAATGGCGAGATTGAGGAAGAGGTATATATCGAGCAGCCAGATGACTTTGTGATTCATGGGAAGGAGTCCCATGTGTGCAAGTTGAAGAAATCTCTATATGGACTCAAGCAGGCCCCTCGTGCTTGGTATGCAAGGATTGATGGATATCTGATAAGTTTGGGTTTCAGCAAGAGTGTTGTTGATGCCAACCTATACTATAAAGTTGACAATGGTGAATCCCTGATTCTGATCCTATACGTTTACGACTTATTCCTCACCGGAGCAGAGCATCTCATTACTTGGTGCAAGCATGAGTTGGCTTCTGAATTTGAGATGAAGGATCTCGGATTGATGCATTACTTCTTAGGACTTGAAGTATGGCAGAGAACTAATGAGATCTTCCTGAGTCAAGGGAAGTACACAATTGAGATCTTGAGGAGATTTGGCATGATAAACTGTAAGTCCATAACCACACCAATGGTGGCGAATCTGAAGAAGTTGAGTGAGTCTTCTTCCGATTCAAACTTGATCGATCAGACTATGTATCGACAACTGATTGGATCACTGATGTATTTGGTTAATACCAAACCTGATATTTACTATGCAGTGAATGCACTTAGCCAGTTCATGAGTCGGCCGAGACATATACATTGGGTGGCTGTGAAGCATGTGTTGAGATACTTACGAGGCACAGTTGGATATGGCCTCAGATATGCTTCTAGTATCGAAATGAGATTGCAAGGATATGTCGATTCAGATTGGGTTGGAAGCATAGTTGCCAGAAAGAGCACCTCCAGATGTTGCTTCAGCCTAGGATCTGCCATGGTTTCCTGGTGCAACAAGAAGCAAACTTTTTTGGCCCTGAGTACCGTAGAAGTCGAGTACATTGCAGTATGTACGACGGTACGTGAAGCAGTGTGGCTTCGCAAACTCCTTGCAGGATTGTTTGGTCAGATGTTGGATCCCACCGTGATACATTGTGACAACCAGAGTTGTGTGAAGCTCTCAAAGAATCCAGTATCTCATCACAGTACCAAACATGTTGAGATCAAGTATCACTATATTCGTGATATTGTGCAGAGGAAGGCAGTTCGAGTGGAATACCTTCCTACTGATGAGCAGATCGCAGATGTTCTCACCAAGCCCCTTGCCAAGTCAAAGTTTGTGTACTTTCGTGATAAACTTGGCGTGAAAGAGAATGTCCTTCTTGCTGAGAGGGAGTGTTGATGATCGCAGATTCATGAGACATTCTTCAGGTCTTCTCCCTAGAGCAGTGAGTTGGGTCGACATGTGCCTTCTCCCTATCTTCTCCCCAATGGACTGAGTTGGGTTGACCTGAGACGGGTCTTCTCCTCGGTTGTGTTGGGTTGGGTTGACCTGAGACGGGTCTTCTCCCTAGGTGGATGGGCTGGGTTGATCTGTGGGGACGCCCCTGATCTTCTCCCCATATCGGGTTGGGTTGAACGCTCCTTTGAGACTGAGTTGAGCATGACACTTTTCAGAGGAGTGGCAAGTTGTCATGGGAGGGGACCCAACGTTCCACAGGAGCATACCATGTGGACATGTCACTTGGGACTTGACCAAGTGGACACATCATGAGGGAGCAGCCCTTGACGATGATGATGACTTGCTCTAGTGGGTCGTAGCCCCTAGAAGAGATGAGGACATTCACACTAGGTGCAGCCATGTGTGACATATTGATGCAGCCTTTCACTATGATGACCAGAGACAATAAGAAGCCCAACGTCTTGTGTAGAAGACCTAATCTGCTAAAGTCGGCATGGATGAAGAGACACCTTTTGGAAAGGATAAAGTTCTCATTGGACTTGTATAAATAACACACGAGGAACTATCTCTCATTTTGTCATAACACACTTGGATCACTTTCTCTCTCTTGTGTAGCGCTAGCCTCTTGGGATTCTAGCGCACTTCTTCTTGGTGATTGGATTTTCTCTTGGACTATCTATTATCTAGTGAAAGGTTGTTGTTGGGTTTTTCTCCCTTGTGAAGAAGGGTTTCCCAGGATATCTCTTGTGTATTTTATGCATGGTTATCTTCTTGTGATCTTGGATAATTGTATGATGCAATTAATGCTTAGGGTTTATGCTTCTTGATGCTTATGCTATGCAAAATTGAATAGAATGTTAACAAGTTGATCAAGCATAAAAATTCAACATGAAAAACCAAGTCAAGTTGCCTGACATTGTAGGATTCAATTTGCCCAAGGGGACAAAGAAGAAAGACAAAAGTAATATTGCTATTAATGGTGAAGAAGGCAATGACATTATTGATGACAAGTTGGCATTTTGATTCCCTACTTAAAGGTAGCCTATAAGGTAAAGCCTCCAAACATGGGTCACATTAGACAGACTAATGCTCTAGATCAAGGGTTGCTTAGGTGAGTCAGTGGTCCTGGTCAGTGTTGCCGAAGCGTCCCCCCCCCCCGGTCCGGACCCCCGATCCGCGCTCCGAGCGGGAGCGTCCCGGAACCGCGCTCCGGCCCTCCCGAACCGCGCTCCCAACCCTCAATGCACGCTCCCTGCCCTAGCCCGAAGCGTCCCGCTCCCGCGCGCTCCCGATCCGCTTCCCCCCACGCTCCCGCACCTGTAGGA
>ML818021.1:7142-48628 GCA_009831015.1 Picea engelmannii
CTCTAAAAATTACTTTGATAGCTAACTGATTGCCACGTAAGTGATTAACATAAATTAAAATATTAACACCAGATAAATGAAGCTCAACCATTTATTTGTTAATCAATAATGAAAAAAAAAATTGGGATATTTATTGAAAATTTAGTGAAAATTTGTTAGATTCGTAGATTTAAGTGATTATTTATGTATAATCTAAATGTCTCAAGAATTTTTCAGCATTTAGTAGAACAACTAGACAACACCTAATCTTAATATAATGAAGAGGTTTTGTTATTTCTTTACATCCTCTTCATATTGGTTGGCCATTGTAAATCAGAAGGAAATGTGGTTGAGATTTTTTAATTAATCTTAATTACTTGTAAGAAAAGATTGAAATAGAATATGATTGCTATCACCAAGCATTGCAAAATTTTATAGAAAGTTCAACCTTTTTAGATTCATAATTAGTGAGCACAACTTTTAGATAACAATTAGTTCATTGGAAAGTTGAGAATTATTTCATACCTTCGTGTAAAACTAAGTCACTATGGGATGCAACTTCATTTTAAAAAGGACACTTATTATTTAAATATATTGGATTTAATAATCTCTTAAATTTGGAGGTAGTTTTGAATATTGTGACTATTAATACATTTATATCTATTTTTATTACCAGAAAGGTACTCCAGATCTATCTTAACTTTGGATTTATGTAGCCATTTCATCAGCCAGTAAATCAACATAGATCTATCTTGACTCTCGGTCTATCATGCACCCAGGGATTTGATCCCTCTCAACAAACGATATATTCGAAGATAAGATGGATCTACATTGGTTTATGATTAACATATTTTTATGATCAGTGTGGATGACTATCTCCTTCCCGAGAATGTATTTCCTCCACTAGCGGTAGGATTGCACAATGGAGTACATTTATTTGTCGTAAGTAGGGTACTTACGAATGACATCTGGTAGTGTCTCACTATGATAGGCCACGAGGTGGTCGTGCGGAGTGATGACTGCACCCACAACATAGTCTGAAGTATCTGTCTTGATCTCAAAGGGTTTTTGTAGGTCAGGTAATGAAAGCACTAGGGTGGAACACAAGCGTTGCTTTAGATCATCGAACGCTTTCTGTTGGGACAGGCCCCACACAATTTTTTCCTTACCACCACCTCTGGTTATTTGGGTGAGGGCCCATACAATATGGGAGAATCCCAACACGAACCTTCGATAGAAATTGGCAAGGCCTAAGAAGCTCCAAAGCTCAGTGAGCATGGTTGGGGTTGGCTAGTCACGAATGACTTGGATCTTGGTTGGATCAACATGCATACCATGCACATCAACAATGTAGCCTAGGTATTGGACCTTGTCCATGTTGAAGGAGCATTTTTCCAAGTTGGCATATAGCTTGTGTTGTTGCAGAGTGTGCAAAACCTGTTGAATATGCTACAAGTGTTCTACCCAAGTCTTGTTATAGACAAGAATGTCATCCAGATATACCACCAAAAAAGAATTAGTGAAAGGCCACAAGATAACATCCATCATTCTCATGAAAGTTGTTGGAGTATTTGTCAAACCAAAGGGCATGACTAGCCATTCAAAAAGACGTTCTTTTGACTTGAAGGCAGTTTTCCATACATCTGTCGGTTCTATTGGGACTTGATGGTAGCCAAACTTCAGATCAATATTACTAAAGCATTTCCCCCCCTTGAGACGATTAAGTAGATCCTCGATTCAGGGAATCAGGTACCTATTCCTGACTATGATTTTATTTAGGGATCGATAATCAATGTAGAGTTTCCAAGTCCCATCCTTCTTCTACAACAACATGATTAGGCTTCCACAAAGTGATGAGCTAGGTCGAATGTTCCCCTTGTGGATAAATTCTTGGATATGACGCTTGATCTTCTCATTTTCTAGCAAAGAGTGGCGATAGACTGGCCCATTGGGTAGCAGTGTGTCGAGGGTCGGATCGATGGGATGCTTGACCTAATAGTGCATAGGTACTCGAGTAGGTGATGAGAATATGTATTTGTATTCTTTCAAGACCTTATCCACTTGCTTCTACTGCATGGAGAGGTCAGTCGTGGAGGCCATGGATGTGGCTGCAACCTTTCACTCACTCTAGGAGAGAATCACGAATAAAACAAACTTCCCAGTCTAAGAAATGACCTTCCTGCATTGCTTGGCAGAGATCAAGGAAACATCACTAGGTGGGAATACCTCGGGTATCCTGTACAATTTCCTCTTTAAAGTAATAATAACACTGCAAGGCCTAGAATCATATACAACATGATGTTTCCATAAATAAAGTTGGCCCAAAAGAACATCACAAAATTCAAGGGGAGCAACATCACATAATACCTCATCTTTGAATGGCTTGATGTCGTACGACATGCGACGATGTTGGTTGATGTGGAGATATCTTCCTTGACGGAGCCATGCGATGGTGTAGGGCTGCAAGTGTGGTGTTGTCGGCAGGGCTAGCCATTTGATGACCTTTGCTGATATGAGGTTCTTCTGGATACCGCTATCAATGATGAAGTGCCTTTTACCCACATCTATGAATGAAATAGGCACTCACCTTCTTCTGGCTCATCAAGTTCATCGGGCTGGATCTTAGTGGTAGCAACAGTGGAATTGGGTTCCACACCAATGATTTGTCTCCCCTTTTATGATTCTGACTCATATTCGGAACCCACATCTGATTCAGAGGCTTTTACCTCAACCACCAATGACTGCTTTGAGCGGCAATCAACAGTGTTATGCTAGGGGCTCTTATGGAAGTCACACCACTTTCCAGTATCTTTCTTCATCTTCCCATTATCCTTATTTTCTTGCAACTTGGACTTCCCATTTTTACTTTGTCATTTGTTCTGCAAGTTGGGGCTACCCTTGCACTACTTCTGCTACAAAGGGTTCTCAGACCCAAACTGTCACGTCTTTTGTTTAAGCTTCTGCTCGATTTTGACGACATATCGATAGGTCGTGCCCAAGGATGAGATGTCCAAAAAATCCATTTCTGTCTAGATTTATCTATGCAAATCACCGCGATACTTGATCACTAGATTTCACTCAGAATATTTGATACCAAACTTGGTGCACAAGGTATGGAAGACATTAGTGAACTCTGGCACAATTTGGTCTTTTTCCTACCATAGTGTGGTCCATCTTGTATACAAGTTGTCATAACTTCCAACAGGGTAGTATTTTTCCTTAATAGCATCCTTGAAGGAACCCCAAGTGGGTGCAAATGAAAATAACGTGGATTCATCTATTTCCCTTTGCTCACAGAAAGTATCCCACCAATCTTTGACATGGGGGACGACCTTGAGGAGCGCAAATGTAATATTTTCTCTATCAGAAAAATTGTGGACAGAAAAATACCCTTCTAGAAGGTTTAACCATTTATCTACAACATCTGCATATGTTTGACCTTCAAATATAGGAATATCAAAATTGATATATACCTTGAAGGGGGCGGCGCCTCTGCTTGAGGTGGATGCATCGCTTGTCGGGAGTCGTTGAAGGATTTGTGAAAAGTTGTCCATCATCTCGTTCCTCTGTCCCTCAAGGGCTTCCTCGAGAAACATTTTGAAAGGATTTCTTGTCTCATCATCTTTATTCTCTCCCGCCATGGACGGTTTCTTGGGCGTGTGAGAGCATTTTTCCTCAAGAGAAACAAGCTTGAGACCCAACTCTCTATACCTTGACCATGTCGGGGACATGCATTAAAAATGAAAAGGAGCAGACCGCTCTGATACCACTGATCCAGATTTATGAGCGGAACAAAATGAAACCACATATATATAATATTAGCAGAGAGGCACAATGAAAAATAACGAAGATACAGTAAAACTTGACTTCTATTAATTAAGAAATATGTTGAAAACTGTAAAATATAGATTGAAAACAAGGTTGCTAGAACGGTGATAGCTTATCTTTGAGAAGAGATGTGACGACTATGCTCATTTGCAAGAAGATGAGTACAATGAGGCTTTGAAGGCCTTTTTACAATAAGCATGAATCCCAAAACCCTAGACATCCAAAAAACTAACCCTAGGAGATGAAGCGTCAAAAGTCATGTGGGCCTTGTTGGGGATAAATTAGTACATCAATTTCCTGGGGTCGTAACTTTTGCATACAATATATGTTTAGGGAGTACGATAGCTCGTTGGAAAGGTATTGATGAGGAGCTTCATTTGGGGGGCTTAATAAGAGCCTTTGGTTATCATTAGGGTTCACGATCATGAAAAAACGTCATTTAGGCCTTCAAAATGGCCCCAGAAGTTCAGGAATTGAAAAACTGCTAAAAATAGTAAGTTGCCAAAAATATGTTTTGAGCCAGCTAGACAAGATGGGTGGCCACCAAGATCCTCCTAGATCAATACATGAATTTTTCATACAATCTCTGTTTAGGGTGCACGATAGCTCATTGGAAATGTATTGACGAGGAGATTCATTTAGGGGGCTCCATCAGAGCCGTTGACTATCATTGAGGTTCATGATCATGAAAAAGTGTTGTTTATGCCCTAAAAATAGCCCTGGAAGTTCAGGAACTGAAAAACTGCTAAAAATAGTAAGTTGTTAAAAAACTGTTTTGAGCCAGTTGGACAAGGTGGGTGGCCATCGAGATCCTCTTGGATCATAAAATAATTTCCTTTTGAAATTAGACTATATATAACATGGCACATAAAGTGTGTGAAAATTTATGAAAATCCTCTTGTATCAACGAGAATGTGAAATATTTGTTTTATTATATTATGTTTTATAAATTTTTAAATTAAAATTGGATTACATGCACAAATAAAAGGCTATGTTTCTATTCATTTAGTTTTCTATAATCTTGAAACATTTATGTTTAAACCTCTATATTTAGAATATAAGTTCTTTATATTATAATATTGCAAATTAGTAGCAAAGATGTATTGATTTCTTGTAGAAATTAGAATATATAAAGTAGGGCATATAAAATGTGTGAAAAATGAAACTCCTCCTTATATTGAAGAGGCTAGACTGCAATACTTTGTATATTTAAATAAAAGTGACTTCCATAAAACCTATTTTTTTGTTGTGCTCTAAGTGCCAAAAATAATTGAGATTCAAAACATAAAACAAAATACTAGAAATTTCATTTATTGAAATTATATAAAGACCCATTCCTTGTAGGCTTAAATATTTTCACGTCTTTGTAAGTAGCACCTATTTATACAAAAGAATTATCAAATCTCTAAATTTGTAGCCCAAGTTGCTTAAACTTGGTGCATTGTTTTGACTTCAAAGTAGACAACCTAGTGGGTTTCGTGAGAGCAATACTAGTTGAACATATATGCTCTATGTATTGTTTGTGACACTTGAACTCGTGTGCTTTCAAGTACTTTAGTGTGATTTTTGTCCTTTTAAGCATAGCGGAACCATTCACATTTTTTTGTCTCCTGTAAAGTTACAACACTATAAATAAATATTGAAATTGATATTGCTATATTGAAAACATGGGTATAGGGTATAGAACTTACCTCTCCTAATTTTTCTTCAAGTGTAGATGAATGTTGTATTGGTTGAAGATAATGTGATTTATGGTGGATTTCAAAAAAAGGTGTTGCATTTCCACCATCATTTGCGTGAAAAGGGGAATTGGGAGATGTATATGATTTGTTGTAAACATAAAATTAAAAGAAGATATAAGTATGCAACTCAAACAGAATTAAATGTAAAATTTTGTTAATGATTATATAAAAGTATAAGTACATACAAACTTACTTTGCATTGCCACATTGAATGTGAAGATGGTTGTAGAATTTGGTCTGTTTCATTTACATTCTTTTCAATATTTTGATCATCTTTTGGGGTTTGTAATGATTGTGATGGTTCCGAAAAAAACAGGTGCACCATAAATGTGCATTAATGTATAGATTTTTAATCTATATAATCAATTACAAATAAAAAAACAAAATCCAAAAAAATAGAATATTGATTTTTCAGCTTGTCATCCTAGTAGAATATAATAATTTATATGTTAATGTTTTTATGAAATAGGTTGTATGGAAGAAAAACTTAATTTCCCTAAAATCCCTTGAAATCTAGGTGAGCATCGTAAAGGTTGACAACTCGATGCCCGTTGGATATCCAAGTTAGTGGAACTATATTTAGCAACAAAATCGTGCAGTGATCTCTCTAGGGAATTTTATTGATCAGGCTAGGAATATCAATAACAATGGGGAATTGTTACGAGGAAAATCTCTCTATGGAATGGGGTAAACCACAACAGATGGAATGACACACATAAATCAACTCTAATCCCAAGTATGCTATATAAATGAAATGATAACAAGACAACGTCAAGATCCTACCTCGTCCGGTCGTTTGATGAAGACCACCATTGAGAACACAACTCAAATATTTATACCTACAACTTGTCCTCATCAACCAAGATATGCAAGTATATGGTGATATATAGTGTTATCATATAAATTAGCATAATCCATTAACATTCATGACAAATATTCCCATGTAATAATAATTCAAATATTTGCAAGATATCAATTAGATGAGAAAGGAGTATTTCTATTAAAATAATCAACAAAAGTATATACGTGACAAACTTTTGTATCGACACACGTCCGAACTGAGAAACTAAGTCCCTCCAGCTGGGCCTCCACCACTTCAATCCTCCACCAAAGGCAAGCTCATATAAAGGAGACAATGAGGTTCTCCATCACAAAGAAGGAAGAGCTTGGGGGTTGAACAATGAGTTCAAACTTTCAAGGATAAAGGGATGCATACTCAATATGAAGTGAAATTTCTCCAGAGTGTCTTTACTCTCAAAGTTGAATTCCTCTCCCCCAAGGCTTGGATATGGCTCAATTTATACCCTTCAAATAGAACTAAAGGGTCGAGTTAGAGCGTTTCTAGTATATGGAAGATCAAGGATCATGGATCTCATGACATGGCATGAAAACCTGACATAATTTTTAATTTTGAGCACCAAACCTGATGTACACGGGCTGTAGTGGAGAAACCTGCATATATGCTTGTTTCCTAACTGATAGTGCTTGTATATGTGGAAAAATATTCTTTTTTTTACCCTGGAAGGTACAAAAGGGGACTTCAAGTCTGCATAGGGAAATTGAAAGGCCATCCAAGCAAGTTGCATGGGGTGAGGAAAAAATTGTTATAACAGATGCTCCCTATTATGTGAGGTCAGAGGAGTATATGCAATGACCGAAATACAATTTAATTCCAAGAAGTGGAGTAATGGAGACTCAGCTTCAAGTGCTAGTTATTCATGATAATATTACAATCCATAATGACTTTGTACACATGGCTGCCAATCTGAATTACACTGCAGATTCATGTGGAAATATACCAAATAGTTTTTGATAGCCATGAATAGGAAATACAAAGCAGACACATTCCATAGGCTGTCATATTCACGAACAAAGCCCAGTGGAAACCACTCTCAAAATCTCCCATGATCACCGAGGTCATATAGGTACTGGTCTAATGAAAGACAACAACAGATTAGGAAAGTTTCTACTGTAAGTTGGAGGTCTTCTACACTATCCACAAAGGTGCAAGCCTACATCATGTGAATAGAGGACTTGAGATCGAACATAATGAGACTTCATTTGATTACCGGTCATAAAGGTATACCGTTAACAAATGCGAGACACCATACTGATAATGAAAGTAGGTATCAAGGCACCGAGTACATTCTTACAAGTGTGAAGAAGGGTGTTGAGGACAAACACTTGAAGAATCCATCGATCAAGAGAAATTTATGTATTCCCAACTGTCGATGGCAGAAGAACCTGCCACTGATGAATGAAAGCCTCTAGGTACTCATAGGACTCTAGGCCTCATTTCCCGAATAGATGAGTTGAAGTCGATGGAAAGAGACCCGTTTAAAGGAGAGAATTAGGGAATCTCTCTTCAGTCAATGAAAGGTACAAAGCAATAACTTGATGATTAGGAGGATCTCGGATGAATATGATGTTTACAAACCAATGATCATGTTGACAATAAAAAACGCAATGAGAATTTCGCCCCTAAAGTATTGCTAAAGATTATTATTTAAAACTATGCTAACGATATATAATACTAGTAGTTGGGACCCCCTTGTAGATTGGAGGATCAGATAAGGTTCTTATTTGATATTTATGCTATTGTTCGACGCTTCTTACAGGGTTCTAGATGATTGATGATGAAATATTGGTTTTATTTATGCTAGATGACAGATGGATAACACATGTTATGTGTTGGTTTTGTTACTCTAATCTCTAAATTCCATGTATGAATGGCTTATATTCACTGTTATGGTACTGCTATTGTAGCCATGATTCGTTACATGTTGTACCTGCACAAGACACATGTTAGTTATAACAAGAAACAAGAGAAATATGGAATAAAATCCTAGAAGAAGAAACTAAACTATGCTATGTTATGCTATATTATATGCATTTGAAATTAAAGAAATGATGTTAGTCCTGACTAACAATGTTAGTGGCTTTATTGAGACATATGAAGGCGAATGTGATATATGTTATAGTATGGTTTTGGATTAATGGTTAGTATGGATCAGGTGGCCCATTTTGGCAAGCAATGTATGCAAGTTTTGATGCATGGATTAATGTTTGGCTAGTTGTCGTGTATTACGTAATTGAATGAAGGGAGGATGGAAGCAACATGCAGTGAATGCACGTCACTCCATACTTCTCCCACTCGATGACACCCAATCTTGGTTATTGTTCATTTGATTTTTGCTGTGGTTAAACTCTGAGAATCAGGAGCAGAAGGAATTGCTCGACCAAGATTGCATTTTTAAGGCCATTTGGTTACATGTATGTTTTTTCCACCCATCCATGAACTCGCTCTGTTTATGAAATAAGTGTTGGATCAGTAATATATTGGTTTGTTTTTTCGTGAGGCTAGAAATTGTGTAAACTTGTGGTGTTTCTTTGGAATGGTTGTTTGTGTTATTCATTGCAAATGGGAAATTTGATGGTTGAAGTCATGATTTCATTGACTGTTCTGAGAGGTGGAGGTCGTGATGGCTCCCTGTTGTCTCCATGGGTTTTTGTTGGAGGGTTTCATTCTGTCTGGACTTGCTGGTCATCCCCTCATTGTCTTTGTAACCACACCTAGTCATTGTGGTGTTATGGGGTTGTTGTGTAAATTTTGAACCACCTTAGGGTCATTGCATATAATTTTTCACCTAGTTGTGGGCTCGTTTTATGTTATTGGTATTTGGACAGTTGGTTATGGTGACAATTATGCCAAGAGGCGTGCTTTAGGGTTGGTTGCTATTACCCAGGCTCTGCGTTTCTATTAGCATTATTCAACTTTTGGGGAGAGCCACGAGGGTTATGTCCCTGTGTGTTCTTAGTGTTGGATATTGGCCAGTAAGAAACCTCTGCTCCTCGTCATTTGGTCTACACTACCTGGTGTCGAACTGTCTCCTTATTATACAAGCTAAGGGTTATAATGTGCATGGTTCCACCATGCTTGTCTCAAGGGTTTCTCACCTACTGTCGATAAGGTTGACCTCTAGTCTCCCTGTGTTGGTTCACTTGAGCAAACCCTTGGTTATTTTGTCACTAGTTACACCCTGTTGAGTACCTTGTTGACTATCATAGTTGGTTGAGTAGCGTTGGCAGTGGTTTTGATTATTGTCTCATCTCCGTTTGATCGGATTGATTACACAGTTGTATTCGGAAATTATAATTGATATATAGTCGATGCATTCTTTTATTATGACAGTTGAATCGATAACTCAACATTGTTTTATGGTTTGATTGGGGGTAATTGGATATGTATAGTCACATAAATGCTTCTTTGCATTATGCATTGGTCTCTGTGTTTCCTACATCATGATATAAATTGAAGTGATGGTTGTTGTTACAGTGTGTTTAAATGGCCCGATCGAGATTACTTCAATTTAAAGTATTGCTAGTTGTGGCCTGGCTGTCTACTATGTATGATTTATGGATATCGTGCATCGTATCACTTTATTGCACCATCATAGATGGACACAGGGTTTTAGTAGTATGGTTTCATTGCAATTTAATTGTTAAATTGGTTAAAGGAATGGAATTGGTCATGTTTTAAAAGAGTCTGTTTAGTTCTTGAAGGACTTGTGTCTATGTTTAATTTGAATATTTGGAATTTCTGGATAGTGGTTGATACTTCTTGAACAAAGTTAAAGCGATATGACTGTGTGTTCATTGGGATTGTGTTTTAATCATAAAATGGAAAAAATGAGAGGAAACAAAATTCTTTTTAAAGGATGTTGAAGTCATGACGATTTTGAGTATGATTGTTTTTTGTTAATTGAAATATTTTAAGGAATTTTAATGTGGACAGTGAATAAGTTTTAACACATAGTAATGGTTAAATTGACCACAATAGTTATTTAATTGATGCTGAAATAGTTGTATTGACTACATAAATGTTTTTATGGATTACTTCATTAATTTTATGAACAATATTCGCTTTTCTCCCTACCATTATTTCACTTTTCCCGCATTACAATCCCCTCTCCTTCCCATATTCATTATCCACCCCTTGTTCCTAAATTTAGTTATAGTTAAGAGAAGCTCTATATTATGACAATTTAAAATATAGCACATGGATGAATTGCAATAATGAATTCTTTTGGTTTACGATACAGTTGATTGTTTGATGTCTGTGACCAGTAATCGTGATCTTTTCCCCCTCATTTTAACATTTTTCATTCAATACAACCCCTTGCATATCCCAAAACCCTTATTCACCCCCTAGTCATTGGCAACTACTAAACAATTTGTATGGATTGGATTGCATGAGTCTGATATGTTGTTGAGCCAAAATTTATTTCATATTTAAAAGAGTTGTCATGTATGGTTGTTAAAGAAACTATTTGTTAATCAATTATGCATACATGAATGATCTTTTTCAGCAAAGGTAGCCATGGCAAGGGTAACCGAGGAAGAGGTAATTGGAACAAGGGCCCTAGAAGGCCAACATTCTCCGTACACTTTGATACAGACTCGCAAGAGTTAGGCCAACTATTTCAAGATGGTTTTTTTAACTGGATTGGGCAAGGAATGGTCCAACCTAGGTCTGAAATGCCTCCCTTCAAAGCCCCATAGGTCCATGGTATCCCCGTGCCTCCTCATGTCTCACTACAACCTGAATTTCCCAAAAACGATGGATGACAAGAGATTGTCCACCCGACAGTCTCCCAACATCGTGGTTGGCCTAACTTGTCTTTACCTGCTCCTCCACCTATCAATCAAATTTTCCAAGCTGCCCCAATCCAATCACCAGTTCAATCTTCCCATGCAATTAAAAGGTTGAAAACGAGGCCCACCATGCTCCTGATAAAGGAAAAGCCACTACTACCCCTTCCTCACCCTCAAATGAATATGATAAATCTGTGTCCTCCCACATGCATTTGAGAGATGACTGCTCTCAAGTAATCAGTGAGATTAGGCCTAAAGGCTCCACACAACCCAAGGCAAATTCATAGAGATCAAAATGTGACAACAACAACAAGGGAAAGATTGCCTCCCATAGTGGAAAATATGGATTTTAAGTTTTTATTTATTTATTGTTGAAGACAGTTGACTTCTGAAATTTTGGACAACACACTAATTTTTTGGATATATGAGTAATATATTTTCGGAAATCATTTCAATTATCATTCATATAAATTGTTAAATATGAATGTGATGATGGGAGTCACAAGGAGGGATGTTTTGTTTGATTAACTAGTTGTGTTGTGATTATTAAAAGCTAAAGGGAGTCACAAGGGGTCCCACCTACTAGTTATTATCTATTTAAAAACCCTTATTATGATTTATTACTTTTCCCCCTTAACTAAAAGTTGGTTGAGTTTGAGTTGACTTAACTAAGGAATTAGTTCAACTACTTCAACCAATTCCAATTTGCTTAAAGGAAAAAGGAAAGGGAGGAACAAGGGAGAATCAAAGGAGAAGCATACTAAGGTTTTCTCTTTGAGTTTTGTTGAGATAATTCAGTTTTCATTCATTTCTTAATTCATTAGAAGCCTAATTATTTTTTATGATAGTAGGGTCCTATTGTAGACAACAAGATTCAGGGCTGAATTACATCATTCAGACACTTGTTTTTCAGAGGTGTTGATCTATCTTTGATAGTCTGTCTAGACTTGTCTGTTTGTGAATTAAATTTCATGACTGGCAAAGGCTATTGTGCAGAGTCGAGTTGGCAACAATCTGTGGCAAGTTGATCCAACTTTTAACGTTCAATTTTTTACTTTTTGTCAGAAGTCCTTTTGTATGTTTCATCGGGGACGTCTAATTTTGACTTTGGTCCAAAACTTTCTTAGGAAATTTTGTAAAGAGAACGATTCTTTTGATGAATTGGAATGAAATAAAGGATTGTTTTATGTCTCATTTGTTTTGACTATTGACTTGGTGTCTTTACTTCTGTCTCTATATTTATTTCAGCATCTGTTATGTTAAGAAAATCACATAAATAATGAATTTTCCAGCAAGCTTTATTCATAAAAAAACTAGCCCAAGCACTTGTAATCAATACTTGTGAGTTAGGATACTAATTTTGATGGCTATAAACATAGGGTGATATTCATGTCTATCTTGATTTGGCCAATCAGGATCTGAAAATGCTTGAGTAAGATCATTTCATTTTTTTTCCTCGACGTTTATTTGGCGACCGTACTGGGGAGATCTTCAATATCTCTCTGGTTGATTTTTATGATGGATTATCATAGAATACATCTATTTTCTGATATTGATTCTTTGACTATTTTATTTCTTAATGATTGTACCTGTTGCAAGGCAGCCCAATATTGAGTCTGGTCTTCAAGATCAAACCATCATTGCTTTGAATCTATTTAACACCATTTTAGACACTGCTAATACTTGAGATGAGATTAATCATTCATGGGAAGAAATTGAATGAGACATTAGTGCCCAATAATGTTGGGAAGATAGACGTAGACAACCTAGAAACTAGCAATAACCTTCTTGTTTCTTCAACTTTGGCCTTCCTTTCTTGTCCTTAGACTCTCATGTTTCTAGGAGAAGAAGAGGCTTATCACCTAAAAATAATCCTATTGATGAAATAGGAAGAAGGAAAGTTGTGTTATCAACCCAACAAAGTGCTCTAAGGAGAACCTTATCTGATTAATCCAGTTCATCTTTTTCTCCCTTACCTATCACCCACAAGATGACATCTAGTGGTGGCTTTGGTGTCACTAGAAGTGATTCCCCCTCTCAATATTCATCTTCGTCAATCATTAGTAGCTTATATAACCACCATATCCTTGTCCAATCTACCACAAACCTCGCCAAAGTCATAAAAAAGTAAGGGATTTTTCAATTTGAAGAAGACCCTACAACCACACCATGGCATGTATCTTCTCCTCTTAACTTATCACTTGCTACTCGTCCACTTCCTAAATTCAAAGAACACCTTCCTAGGTTTTTGGGAAATAACATTGTCACTACAAATGAACACCTGGTAGCATTTTCTAATGCCTGTCACAACATAGGGGAAAATGAAAATGATACATGCATGCACTTATTTGTCAATTCCTTGGAAGGAAAGGATGCGACTGATTTCTTTGACCTTCCTCCTAATATTCTGTCTACTTGGGAGGATTTAGTCTATTGGTTCAGATCCACTAATGGGAAATATAAAATCCTAGCTGAGCAGTTACGGGAATACATAACATTGCCTATAAGGATGGTGAGACCATCAAGTCCTTCAACTTGTGTTTCACTAAGTTATACAATCAAATCCCTGAACTCATTTGGCCTCAGAACCAAACTACTTTCATGCATTACTACAATGCATTACCTTCCCCCTATCGTCACAGGCTTGAGGAAAAATCCATTGATAACCTCGGTTCCACTCTACATACTTGTTTAGAGTATGAAGAACAACTTGAAAGAACATGTCTTCCTCAGGGAGAATCAGTTAAACAAACAGACATGTCTGCCCTCTTACAACTTGTGCAAGACATGGATAATCGTATGATAGCATATGAGTGAAAAGGAAATGTCTCCCCTCTCACCCCTAGAGATTCATCCTCTTCTGCACCCCCCTTTAGAAACCCAATTGAAAATAATTTTCAGCCTAAAGCTATCTTGCCTTGAATTTGCTGTAAATTTTGTGAGAAACACCACGAGGAAGCCACATGTGAGGTAAGGAAGAACGCCAAATATAATATCTTTGGTAAAATACCAGAAACTAACATCATTGTCCTAGATTTTGCAGAGCCGAAAGATGTCATGATCATCAATACTAGGAACAAATCCTACGCTTGTAAAGGAAAATATGATCCTCCCCGCAATTCTTCTAGCCCGAGCTCATCCTCACCAGCCTCTACTGTTCAAGTTCCTAAGGTTCTTGACAGCCAAGGAATTACTTCCCCTCTTACAAATACAATATCCTAAATCAGTTGGCCAACATCAAAGTAGATGCAACCATTTTGGACATGGTTGTCATCCCTGAACAACAAAGGCATCTGAAACAATTCATGGAAGGAAAAGATTCTGTTGTAGCCAACCTCTCTGAAGAGGTGAACAAAGAGGATTCGTCTGTAAATAAAGTAGGTGTACATAAATTTAGATACCTTGTAAAAAATCCCCCTTTTTATATTTCTGTAAATATTATGGATAAGATCGCCCATTTTTGCCTCATTGATGGTGGTTCGAGCCCAAGTGTGATGTCGAAGATTATTATGGAAGATCTAGGCTTGTATTGTACAAATGGAAATGCCAGAAGCATGCTCTCTTATATTAGTCTACAACAAATGACCATAGGTGAGATTAAAGATGTGACCTTAGTTTTGTGCGCACACCCTGAAATAAGGACAACCCTTAGTATTCAGGTAATTGATATGCCAGTAAGCAATTACTCAATCATCTTGGGAAGAGATTTGAAAGCTTTGAAAAGAGGATACCTTTCACTCAACAAGACACATTTATCCATTCCTTGGAATGGTAAAAACATTATAATCCTTAGAGAGGGAAGGATTTCACCCTACATAGAGAGTGTCCCACAACCTAATGTGAACTATATCGAAGAGGACCTAGGAGTGTATTCCATCTTTTTCGAGGAGGATAATATCCCCTTGGAACAAATTGATTTAGATGATGGTATGTGGCACATGCACTTTTATGGTTCATGCTCTGATGAAGGTAACAAAGTTGGCATTATCTTGATTTCTCCTGTAGGAAAATCCATAACTTTTATTATAGGTTGGATTTTGCTTGCACAAACAATGTCACTGAATTCGAAGCTTTATTATTAGGCATTGAAAACGCCTATAATATTGGTTGTGGTCACCTTTCAGTTTTTGGCGATTCTGAGCTTGTTGTGAACCTTGTACGGAAAATATACTCCCCTAGAAACAAGTTGATGAAACAATACATCCAAACTGTCTGGGAACTTATCTCGAACCTACTATCTTTCAACATTACTCATGCTAAGAGGGAATTAAACTCAATGGTTGATCGATTAGTTGTTTTTGTAGCCTCTCATAATCGACAACTTCTACCACACATACCTGATTGTATCTTTCAATATCTATATCATCCACATATTCCTGAAAATGTAGAATCTTGGCAGGTCTTCCCTATTGATGAGAGTATCTATTCTTTCATTCAAAATGAACCTTATAATCCCAAGGAAATTATATCCATAGAAGATAACAAGATCCCTAAGGGCTTGACTCTAGAGAGTTCATTTTCATCGTGTGATGTACGCAATAAAGAGAAACAGAAAGAAGAGGAGTAAAAAAGGAAGGTCGGTGAAACCATCTCCTTGAACATTGGGACACCTGAGGCTCCAAAGAATGTTAAAATAGGTGTCGAATGTTCTGATGAAGAGAGAATGAAGTTTGCCAAGCTACTTGGTGAATTTCAAGATGTTTTTTCTTGGTATTATGAGGATCTTTGTGGTTTTGATCCTGGTATTATACAACATTCCATCCCTATCAAGGAAGGCATGAAACTAGTTCGGAAAAAACAAATACCTATCAACCCTGCATTGGAGACAACTATTTGAAAGGAGTTGGAAAAATTCTTGAGGGCTGGAAGTATCTTTCCATTCAAGTATTCTGAATGGGGTTCAAATTTGGTTCCTTTTCGGAGAGCCACTGATCATATCATATTTCATGTTGAATTTCACGCATTTAATCATGCTATTATGAAATATCACTTTCTTCTCTGTAACATGGAAATGATTTTGCAGCAAGTTGCAGGGTCATAAATGATGTCCTTACTTGACAGTTTTTTCGGTTGCAATAAAATCAAGATAAAAAGGGCAGATAAATATAAAACCATCTTTATTACTCGTTGGGGTACCTTTGCTTATGAATGTATGCCTTTTGTCTTATCTAATGCAGGTGCCACTTTTCAAAGAGCTATGAAAATAGCTTTCGACGATTTGATCAACAAGATCATTCAGATCTACCTTGATGACTTAATTTTTTACTCTAAAACCCAACCATATCATTTTGGTCATTTGAAGAGAGTTCTCATGCGATGTAGGAAATTTGGAATCTCTCTAAATCCTTCTAAGTCTATTTTTGGCATTACCGAGGGCAAGCTCCTTGGACACATTGTTTCTGATTCAGGAATAAGCATTGATCTTGAAAGGATTACTGCTATCGTTAATCTTCTTGCTCCCACTTCCAAGAAGGAGGTTCAAGATTTTATGGGGGTTATTAACTTCATCCATAGGTTTGTTCCAGATTTTGTTGTGATGGTCAAACCAATTCATAATCTTCTTAAGCAAGATCATTCTTTTTCTTGGACAAATGATGTTGAAAATGCTTTTATAGGGATCAAGAAAGAAATCAGTTTCGCACCGGTTTTGGCGAAGCCGAATTTTGAGAAGGAATTCACGATATATAATAATGCCACCAAGGAAGCAGTTTCTGCTGTCCTCATGCAAAATGATTACCAAGGTATTGAAAAACCAATGGCTTACATGAGTTAAATTTTTTCTGAAGATGAATTTAAATATTCTTTTATTGAGAAACATGCTTTCTCTCTTGCTAAATATTTTGAAAAGTTTCGCCACTTCATCTTAGGTAAGCATACGTTGGTAAAAGTCCCTTTACCTGCTGTCATGTTTTTGCTCTCACAGAGTTATCTTTTAGGGAAGCTTGCACATTGGCTTGCCAAGATCCATGAGCATGATTTGAATATCATGACTTCTACCACTATCAAGAGATGTGACTTAGCCCTTCTCTTAGCTCAGCATGTTGAGAATAATGAAGAAATCGATGAACAAGATAGTTCCTTATTAACACTATTCTACATTGAAAATCAGATTCTTCCTATGTCTAAACATCCTTGGTATAAGAATCTAGTTTACTACTTACAAAACCAGAGATGCACAGACAACTTAGACACTCATCAAAGGAGAAGAATCTGCCTTGAATCCAGAAGATATGTCATTATAGGAGACTTCTTGTTTTGAATATTTGTTGATGGTGTGTTGCTTCGCTGTGTAAACGATGAAGATGCACAAAAGTTGTTGCAAGAAACTCATGGTTCTTCAAATTCTGTCATTCATATAGGAGTTCATTTTTCTCCTAAAACCACTACTTTCAAGATTATTAGAAAAGGATACTATTGGCCTTTAATATTTCATGACTCTTATGTTTTTTCAAGATCTTGTGACAAATACCAAAAATTCACTGGGAAAGAACGCCTTTCAGCCATGCCATTACAACCTCTCCTCCCAGACTTTCCCTTTTCAAAGTGGGGATTAGATTTCATTGGTCCTATTAATCCTCCATCTTCAACAGGACAAGTTTTTATTTTGACATCTATAGACTATTTTACAAAATGGATTGAAGCTGTCCCACTTAAGCATTCAACAAATGATCATGTAATTTCTTTCCTTGAAAATAACATCTTTTCTAGATTTGGTCTTCCATTGGAAATTATTACAGACAATGGTCCCGCTTTCATTTCTGCTAAGCTAACCCAATTTTTAGCTAAGTTGGGGGTTAAACATTTCACCTCATCATCTTATTATCTCCAAGGGAATGGGCAGGTTGAGTCTACCAACAAAAATCTGGTGAGAATCATTAAAAGGCTCATTGAAGATAAGCCTCGTCAATGGCACACTCTCCTCACTTACGCCCTTTGGGTAGATCGAACTACTGCCAAGGTAAACACAGGTTTCTCTCCTTTGCATATTGTTTATGTTCAAGAATCCCTCCTTCCTACTGAGTTGGAAATTTATTCCTTAAGGTTAATGCTACAGATCGAAGAATTAAATTCTTCTGATGTTTCACAAAGTATAAATGCACTCCTAGCTTTAGAAGAGCAAAGGATTTTTTCCTTGGATAATATAAAAAGGATACAACAGATTGTTAAGAAGTATTTCAACAAGAGTGTCAAAACTGTTAAATTTAAAGTCAATGAGAAGGTATCGTTGTGGGATTCAACACATGCTGATAAGGGAAGACATTCGGAAATTAAAAAATTATGGCTGGGTCCTTTCAAGATCACTTTTGTCTTGGGTACTAATTCTTACATTCTAAAAAATTTACTGGAGCGATTGTTCTCCTACAACACTAACGGTTCTCACTTGAAACATTACGTAGAACCAACTTGAAAGTTTTAATGCTATTTGGATTTTCTATATATTAGTAGTTTGGTTATGCTTTTATTTTTTTGCTGTTTTTAATTTCTTCTTTTACAATAGTTTGATTTCTACTTTCCTTTTTAATAGATTTCATGTTGCTTCTACATTTCTATCATTTTATTTCTGTTGTTTTAAATTTTGTAATCTTGATTCTGTCATGATTTTTATTGCTTTTCATATTTTAGTTGATTTTGGTCAAGAATAAGATGTTGGATTAGTTCTTCCACAGTGACACTCCTGCAAGATATTGTTAGTCAATAACAATCAAGCTTACACAACTGTTACGATGTCCCCCCTGAAATCATAATTGAATTTGTTATCTGCTCTCACTGTTGTCTTATAAAGAAATTGGTTATTTCTCGCTTTTTCTTTCCATTTCTTCATCCCTTTGAGAATTTAAAAGAGAAATTCCATAAATTTTTCTCCTTGAAGTAAAGAGCAAGTTCTGGATGAATGATTATGCATACAGGGATAAACACCCTCATACTTAACATTCTCCATGCGTTATTCCCGATTTCCCGATCATTTTTCCATTAAATCCGCTCACTTCCCCCTGTTGCACAATCATTATGGTTAAATATTCTTGATCTACTTATTTTTGGTCTGCGAAACCATGTGTTCTGAGTTCTTAATTTGTTGGAAATAGATTTCCCTATGCAGTCACCAGTTTGTTGACGATAAAGTCACAACATAGATTTCGCCCGCAAAGTATTGCTAAAGCCTATTATTTAAAACTATGATAATGATATATACTACTAGTAGGTGGGACCCCCTTGTAGATTGGAGGATCATATAAGGTTCTTATTTGATATTTATGTTGATGTTCGATGCTTCTTACAGGGTTCTAGATGATTGATGATGAAATCTTGGTTTTATTTATGACAGATGCCAAATGAATAATGCATGTTATGTGTTGGTTTCGTTACTCTAATCTCTAAATTCCATGTATGAATGACTTATATTCATTGTTATGAAATTGCTATTGTAGCCATGATTCATTACGAGTTGTACCTGCAAAAGAAACATGTTAGTTATAACAAGAAACAAGAGCAATATGGAATAAAATCCAAGAAGAAGAAACTAAACTATGCTATACTATATGCATTTGAAATTAAAGAAATGATGTTAGTCCTAACTAGCAATGTTAGTGGATTTATTGAGTTATATGAGGGCGCATGTGATATATGTATAGTATGGTTTTGGATTAATGGTTAGTATAGATCGGGTGGCGCATTTGGCAAGCAATGTATGCAAGTTTCGATGCATGGATTAATGACATAGATTAATGTTTGGCTGGTTGTCATGTACTACATAATTGAATGAAGGGAGGATGGAAGTGACATGCAGTAAATGCACTTCACTCCATACTTCTCCCATTGGCCATCACCCTAGATTGGTTATTGTTCATTTGATTTTTGTTGCAGTTAAGCTTTGAGAATCAGGCGTAGAAGGAACTGCTCGACCAAGATCGCATTTTTAAGGCCATTTGGTTATAGGTATGTTTTTTCCACCCATCCATGAACTTGCTCTATTTATGAAATAAATTTTGGCTCGGTAATGTATTGGTCTGTGTTTTTCTTGAGGCTGGCAACTGTGTAAACTCGTGGTGTTTCTCTAGAATGGTTGTTTGTGTTATTCGTTGCAAATGGAAAATTTGATTGTTGAAGTAGTGATTTCATCGACTATTTTGAGTGGTGGAGGTCGTGATGGTTCTTTGTTGTCTCCATGGGTTTTTGTTGGAGGATTTCATTCTATCTAGACTTTCTGTCCGTCTCCTCAGAGTCTTTGTAACCACACTCGGTCGTTGTTGTGTTATGGGGTTGCTGTGTAAATTTTGAACCACCTTAGGGTCACTACATATAATTTTTCACCTGGTTATGGGATCATTTTATGTTATTGGTATCCACATAGTTGGTTATGGTGACTATTATGCCAAAATGATTGCTTTAGGGTTGGTTGCTATTACCTGGGCTCTGCGTTTCTATCAACATTATTCAGCTTTTGGGGAAATCCACAAGGGTTATGTCCCTATGTGTTCTTGGTGTTGGTTAATGCCTAGTAAGAAACCTCTGCTCCTCTTCATTTGGTCTACCGTACCTGGTGTCGAACTGTCTCCTTATCATACAAGCTAAGGGTTATAACGTGCATGGTTCCACCATTCTTGTCTCAAGGGTTTCTCACCTACTATCGATAAGGTTGACCTCCAGTCTCCCTGTGTTGGTTCACCCGAGTGAACCCTTCATTATTTTTTCACCAGTTACACCATGTCAAGTACCTTGTTGACTGTCATGAGTTGGTTGAGTAGCATTGACAGTGGTTTTGATTATTGGCTCATCTTCGTTTGATCGGATTGATTACACAGTTGTAATCGGAAATGATAATTGATATATAGTCGTTGCATTCTTTTATTATGGCAGTTGAATCAATAAATCAACATTGTTTTATGGTTTGATTGGGGGTAATTGGATATGTATAGTCACATAAATGCTTCTTTGCGTTATGCATTGGTATACGTGTTTCCTACAACATGATATAAATTGAAGTGATGGTTGCTGTTACTGTGTGTTTAAATGGCCCGATCAAGGTTATTTCAATTTAAAGTATTGATAGTTGTGGCTTGGATGTCTACTTTGTATGATTTATGGATATCCTGCATCGTATCATTTTATTTCACCATCATAGATGGACACGGGGTTTTAGTAGTATGGTTTCATTGTAATTTAATTGTTAAATTGGTTAAAGGAATGGAATTGGTCATGTTTTAAAAGAGTCTATTCAGTTCTTGAAGGACTTGTGTCTGTGTTTAATTTGAAGATTTGGAATTTATGGACAATGGTTGATACTTCCTGAACAAAGTTAAAGTGATATGACTGTGTGTTCATTGGGATTGTGTTTTAATCATAAAATGGAAGAAACAAGAGGAAAAAAAATTCTTTTTATAGGATGTTGAAGTTATGACGATTTTGAGTATGATTATTCCGTGTTAATTGAAATATTTTAAGTAATTTTAATGTGGACAATGAATAATTTTTAACACACAGTAATGGTTAAATTGACCATAGTAATTGTTTAATTGATGCTAAAATAGTTGTATTGAATACAAAAATGTTTTTATGGATTACTTAATTAATTTTACGAACAATATTCGCTTTTATCCCTACCATTATTTCACTTTTCGTGCATTACAACCCCCTCGCCTTCCCACATTCATTATCCGCCCCCTTTTCCTAAGTTTAATTACAATTAAGAGAAGCTCTGTATTATGACAGTTTAAAACATAGCACAGAGATGAATTGTAGTAATGTATTCTTTTGGTTTACGATACAGTTGATTGTTTGATGTATGTGAGCAGTAATCGTGATATTTCCCACCTTATTTTAGCATTTTTCACTCAATACAACCCCTCACATATCCCAGAACCCTTATTCACCCCCTGGTCATTGGCGACTACTAAACAATTTGTATGGATTGAATTGCATGAGTCTGATATGTTGTTGAGCAAAATTTTATTTCATATTTAAAAGAGTTGTCATGTATGGTTGTTAAAAAAATTATTTGCTAATCAATTATGCATACATGAATGAATGTTTTTAGTAGAGGTAGCCATGGCAGGGGTAATCGAGGAAGAGGTAATTCGAACAAGGGCCCTAGAAGGCCAAGATTCTCTATACACTTTAATGCAGACTCGCAAGAGTTAGTCCGGTTATTTCAAGCTGTGTTTTTTAATTGGATTGGGCAAGGAGTGGTCCAACCTAGGCCTTAAAGGCCTCCCTTCCAAGCCCTACAGGTCCCTGGTGTCCCCATGCCTCCTCATGTCTCACTACAGCCTGAAGTTCCTGAAAACGACGGATGGCAAGATATTGTCCACCCTAAAGTCTCCCAACATCATGGCTGGCCTAACTTGTCTTTACCTGGTCCTCCACCTATCAATCAAATTGTCCAAGATGCCCCTATCCACTCACTAGTTTAGTCTTCCCATGCAAGTAAAAGGTTGAAAATCGAGGCCCACCAAGCTCTTGACAAAGGAAAAGCCACTGCTGCCCCTTCCTCACCCTCAAATGACTCTAATAAATCCGTGTCCTGCCACATGCATTTGAGAGATGATTTCTCTCATGTGATCAATAAGATTAGGCCTAAAGGCTCCACATAGCCTAAGGAAAACTCATAGAGATCAAAAGGTGACAACAACAACAAGGGAAAGATTGCCTCCCAGAGTGGAAAATATGGATTTTAAGTTTTTATTTATTTATTGTTGAAGACAGTTGACTTCTGAAATTTTGGACAACACATTATTTTTTGGATATATGGGTAATACATTTTTGGAAATAATTTCAATTATCATTGATATAAATTGTCAAATATGAATGTAATGATGGGAGTCACAAGGAGGGATGTTTTGTTTGATTGACTAGTTGTGTTATGATTGTTAAAACTAGAGGGAGTCATAAGGGGTCCCACCTACTAGTTATTATCTATTTAAAAACCCTTATTATGATTTATTACTTTTCCCCCTTAACTAAAATTTGGTTGAGTTTTAGTTAACTTAACTAAGGAATTAGTTCAACTACTTCAACCAATTCTAATTTGCTTAAAGGAAAAAGGAAAGGGAGGAACAAGGGAGAATAGAAGGAGAAGCATACTAAGGTTTTCTCTTTGAGTTTTGTTGAGATAATTCAATTTTCATTCATTCCTTAATTCATTAGAAGACTAATTATTTTTTATGATAGTAGGGTCCTATTGTAGACAACAAGATTTAGGGTTGGATTACATCATTCAGACACTTGTTTCTTAGATGTGTTGATCTATCTTTGATAGTCTGTCTAGACTTGTCTATTTGTGAATTAAATTTCAGGACTGACAAAGGCTATTGTGCAAAGTCGAGTGGGCGTCAATCTGTGGCAAGATGATCCAAATTTTAAAGTTTATTTTTTTACTTTCTGTCAGAATTCCTTTTGTATGTTTCATCGGGGACGTCTAAGTTTGCCTTTGGTCCAAAACTTCCTCAGGAAATTTTGTAAAGAGAACAATTCTTTTGATGAATTGGAATGAAATAAATGATTGATTTATGTCTCATATGTTTTGACTATTGACTTGGTGTCTTTACTTATGTCTCTGTATTTATTTCAACATCTGTTATGTTAATAAAATCACATAAATAATGAATTTTCCAGCAAGCTTTTATTCATAAAAAAACTAGCCTAAGCACTTGTAATCAATACTTGTGAGTTAGGATACTAATTTTGATCGCTATAAACATAGGGTGATATTCCCATCTATCTTTATTTAGCCAAGCAGGATCTGAAAATGCTTGAGTAAGATCATTTCATATCTTTTCCTCAACAAACCCTTTGCATCTCCCGCATGCACCAGATGCAAGTAGTGCACAAAAGAGACCCTTTGAATAGTAGCCAATGAGGAAGAATGTTGACAAAGGTGACGAAACCACCAATAAGGATAATGGAATCAATGACACTACATGAATCCCAATGTGTGAATATATTTCTTTCCGTCAAACACAACAGAAACCCCTAGTCAATGACCAATGAGGAGATGTCGACTGCTGGGTTCAAGGTTACCTACCCATAATGAGAGTAGGACTAGGATGCATGGTAGGACTACAACTTCATGTGAATATGAGACACATTGATGGTATGACCGAAATGAAAAGTTAAGAGTTTTGAGAAATGGCCAACATAGGCTTATAGACATCCTTTGAACAAGAGCATGAGACATATGGATAACTCAAACATCATAGAATTGATGATAAAACTTTGTGATGTAGGAGGCATCAACAAACTCTCCATAGGGACTAAAAGAATAACCAGTTGGGGGAGTAAACTCTAAGTAACGAGCTCAACTTCCTAAGGTCATGCTAAAACCAAACTTTGGATGATAATGGACTCAAAAAATTGTGCTCTTTTCAAATGATATACGACTTCTTTTGATATAAGATAATATTATTTTCCCACCTATCTCTTTTTGTTTTTTGCATAGGAAGAGAAATGTTATGATATAGGAGAGGAAATGAGTGTCACGAGTAAGCAACTGGCTCCAAACAATGGAACATACCTATTTTCAATGCAAGGAAGTGCATGCAGGGCATGGAAACTCGGGGGGATGTTTCCTTATAGGGTACATGGTGTCAAGATGCAAAGGATATAAACAAGGCTCTGCTAGTCTAGTGATGCAAAATGTTGAGGAAAAAGGATTATAATGAGAAAGTGGGAACCGGAAATAGGCTCAATACTGCAAGTAGAATGATGGAATGCAATTATAACTTAATTCCAAAGAATGTCCTTTTTCGTAGATTTAGTCCTCTAGGTCCGAAAAAGTAAAACATAATACCCAGGAGAACTCTTCTAGCCAATGGTGACTAGAGTATTCATTTTTTGTAAGTAGTCTACTTGGTCCGAAAAAGGGTTAAACTTACACAAAATAGACATCCTTTCAAATCCATTTAACGAGTGTGAAAGAGACAAGTTCACTCAACAATCTTTTCATTTTTTAGAGAGTTGGAAAAGAGCTTAACTAAGACTCTGAGGGAGTCCCATAGGTAAAGGTTAGAATGCTCGTGAGTAAGAATATGGGGTTCGAACACAAAGTCATATTGGAACTATAAGGGAATCTCAATCCTATGGAATAAGTTTTGCATGGGCACCAAATGGCACAAAGGTTCTAACTAGGGTACTCATGTTTGGTAAACCTCTACCACTTAGTAATGACACTTCTAGCAGTAGTAATAAGGTTATGTGTCGTTGATAAATGAGTTTATACCTAAAGCATATGGATCATAGTCACATGACAATGAAAGGGTGAAAAAATGGAGTGACAACCTATCCTATATGTTGGTGAAAGAAAATACATGTCGAAGGCATGAACGACTGGTATGATGCTAGAAACCACAAAAAACCTATACAAAACAACCAAAACCAATTCTTTCCACTATATTATTAGTCCACAAGGTCACAAAATAGCATAAACTATATAGAGTGGGTAAAACATTTCTACTAATAGTAAACATAGACCATTTTACCATACCTTTTCAGTTTTTTCACCCACATAGTGCATTTTAGGCCATTTTCCCCTCATTCTTCAAGTGTCGATTGTGGGAACTACAATCAACAAAATTAGCAGTTGTCTGGACCAAGTAAGTGACCATCCCTTCTACTTGAATTTCATTGGTTTGAATTTCAATTTTAGGTCAAATTTTATTATTATTAGAGGACGAAAAATGTGAATTAGGGTGTATGCAGGTGATAGTTTATCGGGTCACATAGACATGCCCATATACATGGGAAAAAAAAATCCTTCTCACATATATGCAGCCCTATACACAATTGTTACCATATTAGGTCATGCACAAGTCCGTGAACACTTTTTTTGGCAAGGTTTCACTCAAAAAATGACTTTTCATTTGTAGGATGGTGCTTGAATGGAGGGAGAGGGAGCATGAAGAGATAGATGAAACAATGGAAAGGAATGCAGGGGCCCAACAAGATTTAAAAATATGTGGCCTTTATAAATTTTGGGCTCTCAAAAGAATGAGGGCTCAAGTGAGGTTACTCCAGATGCTTGTAAACAACTGGGATCCAGAGACAGAGGCCTTTAATCTCGATGGGAAACCATTGAGTATTGAAGTGGATGACATATATTTCATCACAAGATTGTCTCACCAGGGCAAGGTAGTTAATCTCAAGGCCCTGGGGGTTGGGGGTTGTATGACCATGGAGTATTACATTTCCACCCACTGTGTTGCAGGCATAGATAAAGTAGGGAGCCAACTCCTAATTAGGGTGATCGAGAACCTTAGCTTAAAGATAATCGTACTTGTTCTTACACGGATCTTGGGGTCAACCTCGTTGCACCAGGAATCAAGGCCACTCATGTTATATGTAGTAGATTTTTTACGACCCACTGTTTATGACTGGTGTACCTCACTGTTGGCTAACATGAAGAGCCAGATGACATATTGCAAATAAGGGAGAAAGAGAAACTTCATATTTGCATCCATTCTATGTAGTTTTTTCTTTGAGAGGGTTCCAGGCTTGATCCCTAGAGTAGAGATCATTCCACATGGATTGCGTGATCCATCCATGTCACGGTGGACCAATGTGATGAGGCAGCTAGGAGGTGGTAGGTTGCCAACCTCGTACAACAACGAGTTCTTTTTCTAGTGGCACCGACAGGTCATAGACATTGACGACTACTCTTATGCTGGGATCGACTATAGAGGGGATCCATATATGCCTTTTCCACCAGGTTCCACCTATGGTGATATTGGTAAGAAATGTTTTTATATATTTCATTTTTTTGTGTTTTTGAAAAGAATAAAAAAAAATGCAAATATTTTTGTATGGTATCAAGTATTAACAATTTCTTTATTACGCAGATGCAGGTTTGCGACAACCAGAGGGATTCCCATGACATTGGCGGATGATCTAGTAAGATGAGCATGCGGGAGGAGATACAGGTAGAGTTTTGCAGAATGTGCAGGGGAACCTATCTTGATTGACGTACATTATTCCTATGGTTCAAGTGGAAGATCTTCTAGAGGCCATTATGCAACAATAGGTGGTGGGTGTACCCCATGCATGGGTGAGACTCTTCTGGCATCTCAAAAACATCGTAGTATGCTATCATGACATGCGTCTGACACCACGGGCATAGATTCCATGGTCATATATATACCGACCATATATGTATTTTGAGGGCGTGAGCCCCATTTTGTACTATGACACCATAGTTTTTGAAAAGATGAAATATAAACAATTTGGTCTTCGACTTTACTTATATATGTTACAATGTGTACATGCATTAATGTGTTTTCTTTTCTTAGTTATGTGACAAATACCAATCTAAAATGTAATTAACATATGCATCAGATACATGATTAGAACTTCTAGGTATGTGATTATAAGTAATAAAATCAAAGTATTGTTCCAAAAGTCATACCCATAGGAATCGTCAGAGTAGAGTAGGGTCTCACACACAATAAATTACGTTAGTTGTAATTTACTTATGTAATAAATACATGAATGTGTATGAGTAATTTACGTTAGTTGAATTAAGTAACTAACATTAGTAGGGTAATTGAGAACCAACTTAGATTCCTTGTGAGTCAAGCAATGATGAAAAATATTATCTACTCCTCTACGATACAAAGTGTCGTCGATGATAAGGTAATTTTTAGCCCGATGAAGTATATGTTGTCGATCGTCTCTTGACATATGCTGGGACAGATTCAAGGTTTGAACTTTTGAAGATAGATTAGAATGTCTCCATACTAGGGGTCCAAAGATGAGATAAGGAATATATGTTCATTCGTGAACGAATCATCATGAAAAATATCCTCATCAAGTCGAGGGAAGTATGATATCAACTCAGAAAAAACTAGCGATTTCTTAGACTTCGACGAAGAAAAATTGAGATCAAATTCTTTCAAAATAACAATACACTTATTATATTTCCCCCATATGATACGCC
Organism: Picea engelmannii; assembly: GCA_009831015.1. Classification (NCBI taxonomy): domain Eukaryota; kingdom Viridiplantae; phylum Streptophyta; class Pinopsida; order Pinales; family Pinaceae; genus Picea; species Picea engelmannii. The sequence goes on from ML818021.1 coordinate 35,268, forward strand.
TAGTGAGGACATATTGAAATGGATTGATACATGAAACTATGGTAGTTTTTCTAAGAAATATATAATGTTGTAATCTTTGAACTACATGTACGATGGCCAAGGATAGTTCTCTACGTGAGAGTATTTATGTTCAGGACTGACTAAGTTATGACTGAGATAGTAGACAATGTGCTCATGGAGCTCATCATCTTTCTGAACTAGAAGCATACCAACTGTCCCTTCGAACACGGTGACATAAAGCAAAAAGCCTCTACTGTAGTCTGGAGGCTTCAACAGAGGTGCCAATACCAAGGCTTTCTTAAGAGCATCAAAGGATTCATGGGCTTTTTCATCCCATATAAATGACGTATCCTTCTTCAAAAGATGCATGAAACCCTTAGTTAAATTGTCATAGGTAACTATGAATCGACGTAAGAAGTTATCCTTCCATTGTAAACCTTGAAGTTTTCGAATGTTGCGCGGGGGAGGAAATAAAAGTATTGCCTCAACCTTCATAGGATGTACCATGATCCCATGCTCAGATACTAAGAATCCTAAAATATGGCCAGACCTAATGCAAAAGATGCACTTGTGAGGGTTTGTTGATGTGCGAAAATGATCGTCTGTCAATTGGAAGAACGAGTCCGGTCCGGGGTTGTCTAAATAACCCAAGCCATTTGGTATAACTCGTTCCAATGGGTTTAATGGTTCTGTTAGCCAATCTAAAAGTCTTATAAGAAACAAATAAAAGAAATAAAAGAGCTAACTATTAAATAACCACTCGATATATATACATGTACATATAACTATTGTAGATAATATTTACAAAACATATATGTCTATCTTATTTATGTGCATGATATACAATTTGCGAGTTTTAATCTAAACTCACGAAAATCTATGTAAAGATGGCTGCTTAAACAAAAGCAGATAAGCTATTTTTGTTTTTTCTTTATTAATCTAAGATTAAATAGAAAAATATGCTATGAAACAGGAGTATGTGGATGGTCAAAACCAGACCATATATTAGAGTTTCGAAGACAAACAAATGACAAAAAAGAAAATAACTAACCTATCAATGAGTTAATTGACATGCATCCAACGTCTGTATAATAGAGAATATCCAGCCACCTTGTCCAAGAGGTAAACCTACAACGAACCTTAAGATTGTTCCAAATAAATCTGAAACAATGTGATGGAAACTGAGTTTCAATAACATAAAGTATAATACAAATAGTCGTGGTGATCTTATGATTTACAAGCAATTACAATGAGATAAATTTTATTGTAAGAACTTTGCATTTAAACATTCAACAGAAAATTAAAGATAAATCTCATCATTTGAGTTGAATAGATGATCACCCTATATAATATCTGAAGCATCACATATGGACAACATTTATAAATGAATTATCCCAACCCATAATAAAGCATGAAGACAAAAGCTATCAACACCTATTATCATATCAAGATAAACATAACTTAAACTAAGACACCATACACAAGAAGCTAAAGTTGTAATATGTATTTATGTTCCATTCAAGTCTATGAATTAATTGTCCATACTTCAGCCCTAGGCCAAGATGTTTTGATTACAAAAAATACGAGTTTTTAAAGGGTTCAGAAAAGCTAATTGTCTTATCTTATGAGATAAGATTAAATCTTCACAATCATCTATTGATTACAAAAATAGAGGGGGAATATAACCACCCCAGATCACACTAAATCTCTAAAAATAAAAGAGTTTGCTCTTGTTTACACAAAATAAGCCATGGACATGGATAATAAGCCCATAAATTATTCATATCATTTGATCATCATAAACTCCCAAATATCATGAAAGAGAAAGATGAAATAAAGAAATTCAGATATACATTTAACCAATATTTTCCAAATTTCAAATAAGAATAGATTGGCTACAGAATCTGCTGATTTTGTAGCTAGTCTTATTTTAGCAAAAAAATCTAATTTATTCTATGAACAAGAATGTAACACTATTTTAAGATAAAAACAAATCTTTACCTTTAACTGGAAAAACAAATCGATTCACATGATCTCATAATTGATCACTGTTGTGATACTTTCGACATTTTTTACTAAGATGTTCCCTGTTGTTTTCAGACATTTTCCTTGTCTCTGAACGATGGACTTGAGCCTACGATTTTCATCTGTTAGGGGGTCGACTTGATCAATAAGGGTTTGAATCTGTGATTGTAAAATGGGTATGTCTGTGTAATATTTGTTAATCCAGAACAGACAAGTTTCACATTGTGAACCTATAACGGCCGTTTGAGAATACCCGCGGTTGTGTGCCGGACTGTCTTCATTGTTTCCTTTAGGTTTGCTATCAAACTTGATACCTGGAAATAATTGACTGTGCTTCAAGCAAGGTGGCATATTATCCATGAAATTGTAAGCCTGGTCGAGATCTGTTTTGAAGGGAGGAGGGTCTTCTTCAACCAAGAATCTATCGATCTCCGAGTCTGAGCTCTCATGGATCTCGATCGTTTTGATCGAACTCACATGAGGGTTTGATTTATTTCGTAGTTTCCTTGGGATCAACCTACCTTCCCTTTTATTTTTAAAACCTAAATCGATATCACCTTTAGATGGCTTGCCCATAGGTCTGTTTGCATTCTTAGCAGAGGCTTTAGGGCATGAGCGTTGTTCATGGCTCTGCTCAACAACTTTTTGGTCGGGTATAGGATTACTGAGGGAGGTCATAACACATGCCTGTGTAGGTGAAGGGACTGCTTTGGCAGGGACTATGGTTTCCTCTATCACGGGTTTGTCAACCTTAACAACATTATAGTTAATGAAGCCATTTCGGGTTAGGAAGGCATTCCAGTCATCATTTTGTAACTTTAATTGATGTACCAATAGTATCTTTATTAAGCCATGGTGAAACAAGCTTGAATCCAATTGTTGTCTCTTATACCTATTTTTCATTTTATATAGGCTTCTCCACAGGTAATAGGGCATATTTAATTGAAACCTAATGGAATTCATTAGCAAGCATATATGATATAGAAAAACAAAACCAAAATGGCCTTCACATGTCACGAATTGTTTCAAGACTTCTAGCAAACCATGCCACCGGCTTTTCAACAGGGACATGGGCATACCTTTGTCACAGCAATTGATTTTTCGAGATGTGAAGAAAAGGCTCCAAGGAACCTCCTCGACCTTGGCATTTTTGAGCCACTTCTTCCCGCTCAAAGGAAGACCTGTTTCTTGACCTAAAAATTCCTCTGTAACCTCGAGCTAAATGTCTCCTACCTTGGCTTGACATCCGTCAAAAGAAAGGGCAAATTCTTGAGCGGTTCGCAAGTTAAAACTCTAAAATTTCTCAAGAAAAACAAGCCAGCCTTGATCCTCGAGATCTTCCCTTGCATCATCACATAGGAGCAGGGTCTGAGAGCCATTGGGTTCAATCCTGATGACCGGAGCCATTAGGAAACAAATGAAAGACAATAAAACACAGTGAGTAGGGAGGGTTTCTAGGAGGAGACTAGAGCGACATTTCGGAACTGAAACTCAAAAATGACCTAGCGTGTATGAACAGAGGTTCTTCAATACCAAATGAAAGACGTTATGTGAAATTAATGCCAGGAGTACATGCGAAACCCGATATTTAGCTCGATGTGATGGGCTTATCATTGTCGGACTGCCACTTCCCACAGGGTACAGGCCACGACCAAGTTCATTAAAATTTTATGATTGCACAACAAGGTGGGTTTGGTTTCTAAAGTTTAGGAGAGGAAAAATTTATAAACCAAAATGTAGTGACAAGGATACACATGACCAAAAGCCACAAAAAAATATCAAAGTTTAAATTAAATGGACCCTTAGTGAATCACATAACAATCCATAAACACACTTCACATTTGAGGAGTCAATAAAGAAGATGATCTTGATAGTAGGAAACAAAATTATTCTTAACAAAAACTGTAGAGCCATCTACCTTTCATAAACTTTAAATAAAGAAGTAATCCAATCATAGGTTTTGATGCTTCGTTTTCATGCTTTCAGTCATGAACGAAGCATGAAAATGAAAACACTAGGAATAACCGAAAGATCACAATCATAGTTTCAAAAACTGCTTATGAAGAACAATAATCATATGACCCTAGGTAGGCAGCTACATAAATTATTATTTGATGCTTTAAAAAGTTGAAAATATGTAGGGATGCTAACAGGGTTCAAATGGATGTGATAATAACGACATCTTTCAAATACCAATCGAAGGTGAATGGGGTGATTTAATCTGTTGCGAGAGTGAGTAGTGAGATCATCGAGGTAAGCTTAGAAAATATGCTTGAGATCATGAAAAGAAAAGGTTATGGTGCGTTGGAAGGTTTCTCCGATGTTTTTAAGGCCGAAAGGCATTTTTCGATATGTAAAATTACCCAAGGAAAAATAAACACCATCATATGTTGATCCTCGGGTTTGATTTGAATTTGATTATACCCTGAAAATCTATCCATAAAAGAAAATAATTCACTTCCTACACACTCGTCAAGAATCTGATTAATGAAAGGAGTCAGGAAGTTATCTTTAGGACAAGCTTTATTCAGGTCTATAAAATCCATACATACATGGACGGTTCCTTGTTTTTTATTCACGAGAACGAGGTTGGACACCCATTCAGTCAAGGGAACTGAGTATATGAAACCAACATTAAGTAACTTCTCTACCTTTGCCTTAATAGCAAGGGCCTTCCTAGGATTAACATCTCTAAGACATTGTCAAACAGGTCTAGCATCCGTATAAGTCTTGATCTCATGTTCGACAATGCTGGGGTCAATCCCCAACATCTCTTCATATGACCAAGTGAATATATCACAAAATTATTTGAAGAGATCAGTGCAGATCTGAATTTCTCCAGGTGAACAATCCACGGTGATATATATGTTCTCAACTTTGCCAAGAATTCAATATATGTCGATCGTGATGGTAGAAGAAATATTCTCCATGTTTCCTTCAACATAAATACCATGCATATCTAGTGGAACCACAAAGTGACCAACCATCTCACTCAAGATCTATTTCTTCCTGTTCGATCCTAACAAGATTTGGGAGGAAATAGGAGCGATGATGCATATTGTCCCAAGGCCTATTGGGACCATATATGGCCTATAAGATGGCTTCATTCGAGGTTAAAGTATCGTTGAGGCAATCATGTGAACAAGAATATGGAACGGCCCATAAGGGCCCAAGAACATGATACTCCTCGTCCTTCTACGAGGAGAAAGGATCCGGGTCAACAATAGTGTTAAGAACAAATTAATACACAATCTTTGTCGCTGACAGTGGCATTGCCATCCCAATGTGTGACTGACATTCACATGACATAGGATTAACATCTCTAAGATGTTGTCAAACAGGTCTAGCATTCAGATAAGTCTTGATCTCATATTCGACAATGATGGGGTCAATCCTCGACATCTCTTCATATGACCAAGCAAATACATCATGAAATTATTTGAAGAGATCAGTGCAGATCTGAATTTCTCCATGCGAACAATCCACACCAATATATATGTTCTCAAATTTGCTAGGAATTCAAGATATGTCGACCGTGACGGTAGGAGAAATATTCGTCATGTTTCCTTCAACATAAATACCATGCATATCTAGTGGAACCACAACATGACCAACCATATCACTCAAGGTAGATCTAGTTCATATCGTTCGATCCTAACAAGATTTGGGAGGAAATAGGAGCAATGATGCATATCATCCCAAGGCCTATTGGGACCATATATGGCCTCTAATATGGCTTCATTCGAGGATAAATTATCATCGAGGAAATCATGCGAACAAGAATATTGAACGACCCATACAGGCTCGAGAACATGATCCTCCTCATCCTTCTACGAGGAGAAAGGATCTGGGTCAACAATAGTGTTAAGAACAAATTAATACACAATCTTTGTCGCTAACAATGGCATTACCATCCCAATGTGTGACTGACCTTCCCATGACATAGGATTAACATCTCTAAGATGTTGTCAAACAGGTCTAGCATCCAGATAAGTCTTGATCTCATGTTCGATAATGTTGGGGTCAATCCCCAACATCTCTTCATATGACCAAGCGAATACATCAAAAAATTATTTGAAGAGATCAGTACAGATCTGAATTTCTCCAGGCGAACAATCCACACCGATATATATGTTCTCAACTTTGCCAGGAATTCAAGATATGTCAATTTTGATGGTAGGACAAATATTCTCTATGTTTCCTTCAACATAAATACCATGCATATCTAGTGGAACCACAACGTGACCAACCATCTCACTCAAGGTAGATCTATTTCATCCTGTTCGATCCTAACAAGATTTGGGAGGAAATAGGAGCGATGATGCATATCATCCCAAGGCCTGTTGGGACCATATATGGCCTTTAAGATGGCTTCATTTGAGGGTAAAGTATTGTCAAGGAAATCATGCAAAAAAAAAGATTGAACAACCCATATGGGCTCAAGAACAGGATCCTCCTTGTCCTTCTACGAGGAGAAAGGATCCTGGTCAGCAATAGTGTTAAGAAAAAATTAATACACAATCTTTGTCGCTAACGGTGGCATTGCCATCCCAATGTGTGACTGACCTTCACACGACACAGTCGGGGAAGGTAGGGTCCAAGGGTCGTTGAAATACAAAGTATGGAAAGGAACGGACCTCATTGATGATGAAGACTCATTGGAAATAGCATGAATGTGATGAATTGGTGAAACAAAATCGAAGGTACCCATAAGAGAGGAGTACATTCCAACACCAACATCCTCAATTTCCTACTGAGAATTGTCGATCACAGGGATCGAAGGTCCAAATGATGCACTAGGACTAGCATGCACAAAGGACAATTGATCATTCGTCACTATTTTCCCTCCATGAGGAAAACATAAATGCGGAAAAAAGATGACACAAATGCTGTCATGGCATAAGTCCAATTACACCCTAGTAGTAAATTATAGTCAAGAGGTGCATCAACTACCTATACATCAACCTCCACTGTCTTTCCACATAACTGGACCAGAAAAGCGGGAAGAATTCCGTGGGGTTGGAATGAACGCCCATCAAAAGAGGTCAACATAGTCATAGATTGGGATAGATTTGGAGAACCAATGGATTTCCAATAGGTTAGGGACATCACACATGTCACAACACCTTCATCAATTACAATGCGTTTGATGGTAAATTTCGTGTACTCCACATGGATTTGAAAGGCGACGTGGTAAGGTAAGCGAGGCTTAACATCCGTGATGTCAAACTTGATAACCTTCGATCCACATGGGTCTAGAGATCCTATAGTAGATAACAAGGCAATCCTCTATGAAGGACATGTCTGGAGCACCTCCAAAGCCAACAATGCATAAGGGGTTTGACCCAGATCTTCGATAATCAAATAATTCTAGGAAGCTCTAGCATTAGGATTGTGGGAAGAGTGTTTTATTACTCCTTTTGGAATACAAGGCAGAGGTTCTGAATTTTATATCTACAAGGGTGTTTCCATAGGGGGAGGAGACTCGCGACCTATAACAATCTATGAAGAACCATAATCACGAGATCGAGTGGCTACATCAATCTAAGACTTGAACATATTGACATGTAGATGGCCACCTTCATGTGTCAATGGGTTTTGACCCCCATTTGATGCATTTCTGGTGTTAGAGGCCCCCGAGGCCATGTGTTAATTATGTTGAAATGGATTTGTCAGCACAGCAGGCGACTATGATAAGAGCCTCAAGTCTTCCTCAATTTTTGCACATAGGCGGGTAAGGTGATCATCTTTACAAATTTTACAAGGAAAATTCACCTTACGTTTCTCTTTCTTTCCCTCACCGTCATTATTATTCGATCTATCAATGTTAGTGTCATCCTTGGATTTTTTATTATTTCTCCCATCCTTATGATTATTACCTCATCCTTTCTTTGTATTCCCTCATGGTTGTTGGTTACCATTTGGGTTGGTCTACGAATGTACAGAATGCACATCCGTCGACTGAGTGGGAGTGGAGGACAAAGATAAATCTTGGCCTACTACAGTTTGGCTTAGAGACAAATCTTTCAACTGGTTTATCACTAAATTTGTAGACTTAGGATTTTTGAAGCCTCTGATTCCATCGACATGAGGCCCAGGCTTTTGTCTAGGGTCATAGTTTGACCGCAGTGCATCGAGAAGAATTTCATACAACATCCCAGACTGAGCATATATGAGGTCCAATTGTTGGGCTTTGAAGATAGATTCTTCCTTAGTTATTACTCTGGATGCAGAGACATCCTTTTAAATATAAGGAAATAAGGACTTAAGGAACCATTCCAACAGGAACTCTGGAGGAATGTAGGCCTTGATCAACCTCTTCTATCTACACCACTCTTGGGATTGGTCCAAGATATGCATGGATTTATCTTGGTGGAGGGTCGAAAAAATCTCTATGCCGGCATTGTAATGAACCAACAACTGGAAGTGGTTGAGAAATACCAAAACCATCTGATTAAAATTTTCATATTTCCCTCTGGTAGCTCAATGTACCATTTCACGGAAACCCTCGTGAGGGTGTGTTAAAATATCCTTAAACAAATATAATCATCATTAATGGAATTAGATGATAACCAAACATGAAAAGTAGTAACATGATCACCCAGATCCTTGCCAGTATTTCCTTCAAATTTTAGAATTTCTAAAGGAAGCTTGGTGGGGACGGGGGGCCATGGCAGATCGTGATGCACTGGGTCAATCATTAATTTTGAAAAATATGGCAGATTAAGCCTGGACATAAAATGGGTTACAAAATATGATCCCAGGCTCTTGGAAAATATTGGTGTTGAGGGATTGCAGGCCATCCAAGGTTCTGGTATACACCATGGACCTATCCGGTAGGGTAATATCCTCCTCCAAACTGATTCATAAAAGGTTGCATGGGCACCATATCTGAGGAGGCGACATAATGAGGGTTATAAACACTACCCCCAACTTGAGGGGCTCCAAGCTGGGGGTTTTCCATAGCATGCAAATGACTTCCTTTGGGTGGAACTCCTGAGGACAAAGGGGGATTCGTCATAACAAATGTGTTTGTCAGAATCGACATGGAGAAGGAAGGGGGAAATGATGTAATACGAGAAGTGGATTTTCCTCCTAGTTGAGTACTCCATCCAGGAGAATTGAGACTAGTATTAGACCTGGAAGAAAAAGAAGGTCGACCCCCAATCATAGGATTCATTTGGGGAGTATGACCTCCACCAAACGAGTGAGGAGCATATAGAGGGGCCATTCCCCTAGGTTCAAAAATAGGATATGAATTAGTCGTTGGAATAGAGGATGAAATTTGCGACGTCATATTGGGCATACCAAAAGAAAAAGGATTAGAGATCGAAGGTATTGACTGAGAATTGTATCTTGGCGTACCAAAAAGATACCCGAAAGGGTTCGTTCCTATGGTTCGAGTAGAAACCACAGGTTGGGTAGCAATAGGAATGAGAATCTTCGACACTCCAACCGTTGTGGTTGAAGGAGTCAAAGGGATCCCACTAATCACAAAAGTTATAGGAGTTGAGGGACTCCCTATGTTGTTCAGATTTGACTCAATACTCATAACTAGATAATCACAAGTCTAGGAGGTGGAGATATATGTACCACGTTTACTAACTTTATGCCTTTTAGAAGGAAACTTCGATAAAGATTCAAGATGCAGTGGTAAATTCAATAAACGACAAGACCTGCAAGGAAGCTAGTCTTTCTCCATGATGACTAAAGACTCAAGATATCAATTAGAGAGCACACCAAAATAAAAAAAAAGGAAAAATGCACACAAAAAGGATATAAGGGATGAAAAGGGGCCTCCCTCACTAAAGTAGGTATGCCTTTCCCAAGAGGGGCCTGAGACTCCCTTCAAAATATTGGAGGTATCATAATCAGTTATAAGGGCCCTCGTGGGATTAACAACACAATCAGTCAGATCCCCTCATAGAGTTGATCCTCCATAAAGGTTGTGTGATGTTCGAACCTTATTTGACATAGGGTACCTGTAGAATAACCCCTACAAGTAACCTATTTGGCTACACATGTCAAGCAACTAGAGTCACCACAATATATAACCAATGCATAGGCGAAAAATCATAAGTCCAGTCCACCGTATGGGCATGGTAACAAAGACTGAGATATTGAAAGAACTGCCTCTCACTGAGGTAAAGGTACTAGAAAGACCCCCAAATATGAATAGAACCTCAGAAATATCTCTGACGCTAAGAAGGTATTAGAGGGTTATCTTTGCAACCAACTTCGTGCGATCATGTGCTTAACTCTGGTGTGAGTGAAGCCTCCTGACGTCACTAATAACACAATGGGTTTCACCACTCCCTGGGCAAACACATATGCTTAGTTTAATAGCCTTGGAGAATTTTACTCACAAAAATCCTATTCCAAGGCCCTATGTCCTATACTTGTTCGTGTACTCTGAAAAACAAAATCGTTTCTAATCAATTTTAGTTAATCAACGTTACTTTTAATGGCTCCTGCTTACTCAAAAGGTGTGGTCATGAAATTGATGGTATTATGACTCATCATATAAAAGAAGCGAATATGAAAATATTGCCAAGTATTAATCTTGAATTATAAAGAGATGGTATGCTTATAAATGCAACTTTCAATGCAATTTCTACAATTTCAATGAAATGCAATCTCTCCACATGTGTCAAAATCAATGCAAAGTAATCAAAAGAGCAAATGCCATAATGAAAAATAAGCATTTTTTTTTTTGTATTTTCGATATAAAGAAAATAAAATGCAAGAAATGAATAACAACTTGATATACAGACCCTACTGCAAGAAAAAAGAGACAAGCCAAGAAGAATACCAAGAAGAAAACACTCAGACCAAGATGCAAGGAAAACTAATGAAAAGGATGATAAGAAAGAAAATCGCCCAAAAATTCAACAATAAGAAGGTTTACTATCACTCTGTAAGCACTTAACAATTAGGAAAAAGACCCAAGAAGACTCAACAACCAAACAAACTCGCCCAATAGACACCAAACTCAACCAACAAGACTAAAGAGTTGATGTACGTGACTGCTTGAGAAAAAGTCACGTATGTACGCTTCCTAATGAAGGGCAACTCACGTATGTATGTTTCTGACAAGGGAAAACCCACATATATATAGTAAAACACGGACAAAGCAAGGGTTAAGCCAAGGAAATTAGATGAAAAGTAAAAATAAGATGTCAAGCAATCAGGTGACAAGGAAACTCAGGCTATCAGAGAGAAAATCAAGGAGAACACACTCCAAACCCCCAAAAAGAAGATCAATCCCCAGTATAGTTGCCAATTCTGTTATGAGGAAAATCTCTCTATGGCATGGGGTAAACCACAACAGACGAAATGACACACATAAATCAACTCTAGTACCAAGTATGCTATATAAATTAAATGCTAACAAGACAAGGTCAAGAGCCTACCTCGTCCAGACGTTTGATGAAGACCACCATTGAGCACACAACTCAAAGATTTATACCTACAACTTTTGATCAAAAACCAAGATACACAAGAATATGGTGATATATAGTGTTAGCATATAAATTAGCATAATCCATTAACATTCATGACAAATATTCCCATGGAATAATAATTCAAATATTTGCAGGATAACAATTGGAAAAGAAAATAGTATTTCTATTAAAATAATCAACATAAGTATATATGTGACAAACTTATGTACTAGCACACATCGGAACCGAGAAACTAAGTCCCTCTAGCTGGGCCTCCACCACTTCAATCCTCCATTAAACGCAAGCTCATATAAAGGAGACAACGAGGTTCTCCATCACAAAGAAGGAAGAGCTTGGGGACTGGACAATGAGTTAATACTTTCAAGGATAAAGGGATGTAGACTCAATATGAAGTGGAATTTCTCCAAAGTGTCTTTTCTCTCAAAGTTGAATTCCCCTCCCCCAAGGCTTGGATATGGCTCAATTTATACCCTTCAAATTAATCTGAAGGGTCGAGTCAGAGCGTTTCTAGTATATGGAAGGTCAAGGATCATGGATCCTATGACATTGCATGGAAACCCGACATAATTTTTAATTTTGAGCACCAAACCCGATGTATACAGGTTGTAGTGGAGCAACCCACATATACACTTGTTGCCTAACTGATAGGGCGTGTATATGTGGAAAACTATGTTTTTTTGGCTCTGGAAGGTACAAAAAGGGACTTCAAGTTTGCATAGGAAAATGGAAAGGCCATCCAAGCAAGTTGCATGGGGTGAGGAAATATTTGTTGTAACATGAATCAATATACAATTGATAATTAAAATAAATACCATCTAATGTTCAAATGTCTTGAAAATCAACACATGTAAAAAAATTGACTCAATTGTGTATTCATTGTTATTACTAGTTTCCCTAGAGTTTAATATATGGGTATGCCCATCCAACTCTTCTTCCCCTACATCATTATAAGGTCATGTTCTTTCTTTTTGTAAACTTTGATCCCAACAATTCATTTTTTCATGATTTTTTTTCTTTGAATCATCATTGAGTTGATCAAACATAGCAACTAACTGGGAAAATGAGTTTCAATGAATTTAGTCAATAATAATAAATTTATATTATTAAAAAAACACACAAATACAAATGCCAATAAATACTTACAACGAAAATAATTTCTTCATTGACAAATATTTTATATGCCTCCTTGTGTGCATGACACAACCTTGTATCTACATCATATTGATTTTTTTCATTTTTCCTTTTAACCTTACTTGGTGATTTGATAGCACATTTAGCATTTCCATCTCTTACTCGACCTCTTGGGCATGGGGGAATCAGAGAGAGATTGTGTATGATATCACAATGGTGATTAAGGCCAGATAGTTTTGATCTAGTCAAGATATTGACACAATAACCAACCAAACAATAAAATACTTGTTTGGTGCCTTTGATAACTACATCTCATTCATGTCTATTTTCCTCCATTTTCTCAATTCCCTATAAATGAATATGTAAACAACAATGATGTTCGAATGACTATAAAAATACATTTAAATAAGAAGCAAATATTTCATATTCCTATCTATTCTATAAATTAGGTCTATGTTTATGCGTGATAAAAAAAATTCATTTCTACATGCAACAAACGTTGTGACATCTCCTCTATGCCTAGACACATTTTTTGGTTATTTAGTTAAGTTATTAAATTCCTCTTATTTTGAAATTATGGATATTTAATTAAGTTTAAGAGTATTTATTATTAGGAATCAGGTACGTCAACAAAAGAATGTGCTATGTCCACAGTAATCCCCCCGAAATCTAAAGAACATAGGAGAGTCAAGAATTTCAAGAATATATATATATATATATATATATATATATATATATATA
>ML818021.1:56687-83255 GCA_009831015.1 Picea engelmannii
TTGAAAGTCGACACGTGGCATTAAAAAATATTTTAACATCCACCTTTAGTAAAATAATTTTATATAAACTTTATATAGATAGAGTAATTGAAAATAAAAATTTTAATTTAGCACATAGGTACTTTTTACATCTCCATGTGAGAGAGATGTGGTATTCCTTCCTTCAATGTTAATATGGAGTTAACATGTGTCATTTAAAAAATTCAAAGTAAAAAAAATTCTTACACACGTTAATGTAGATCCATCTTAACTTTGGATCTATCATGCCCAGAGAGACATCGAATTCTTGGTGATGATCAGTGAATGTAAGAAGTTGTTGGACCTTTTAAATACAATTTAACATCTAAAAAAACCACCCATGTTATGAAAATATGGAATGTGAATGCATTTATGGAAGCTATGTTCAAGAAGGTCCAAACCTAGTGGGTCACTTACACCCAAGTTAGGTCAAAACAATGTGTACCCAACCTAAGATGATACTGAGTAAATCAATACTAATGGTGGCTGAAGAAGTTAGTGATGATAAATATGGTGGTGTTGGGACCATTGTAGGCATGACTATTTTTTCCTAGGAAAAAATAACTTTATATTTTATATTTATAAGATGAAATCAAAATATACATCATGTTGTCCTTTTAGGCTAAAAAAAGAAACACTCGAGTACTATATTTCATATTGATCCTATTCTTTCTCTATGTCTACTTGCAAACAATCTTCTAGGATCCTTGAAAGTAACCTTTACAATAATAAACCAATTCTTTTTCATCTAACCTAAAGGATATAACAAAAAAATATTTCAAGATTAATAGATAAAAACCATAGCAATGGGAATCTAGAGGTATGAACCCTTGTATTAAAACAAAATTTGATCACGATTGATATTAGAGACCATTCTCTTAGCTCTTGCTCATTAAGGATCCCTTCTTCTAACAAAAAAGTGCCTTTTGATAACTGATATGATAGGATATTAAAATTTTTATAGACATGAGAAAAGGTTATAAATTTATAACTCTCCTTTACTTACAGGAACAGATTCATAAGATCCTTAAGAAACATATTATTTAATTTACATTTTTTGTCTTCCCAATCCATCATCAACTTTTGATCTCCAAACACTTGCAATTTTTTAACACCCTTGTCTACATTGGTCTTCAATAAAATCCACATAGCATAAATGTTTTCTTAGTTATTGGTACCTATCCCTACTGTAAACTTTAGGTTGAAAAAGTGTTGTTGGTTTAGGAATAAAATTTCCCTGGCCCCACACAAACCTAAGATATCATGGTAGGCCCCCATTAAAGTACCCTCAAGCCCAATCAAAATCAATTTCTTGTTCCTTCAGTGCTCTGAATAGATTCTCTTTAGATAAAGACGAATTTCCACTACTAGCACTCCATTGTAGGCATGTCTTGCTAAGAAAAAATATACTATTTTTTTACCCTTGGATAATGACTAGATATGAAATGCACTATTAAAAAAGTTTCTTCATTCACCTACACCCAATATGTCATGAGTGAGATATCAACGCCGCAGAGTAAAAAACAATTAATATGTCAGAGGTGCCTTTGACATGTTTCTTCATCAAGTAGTGCATCTCACACTTTCCTAATAACTCATTGGTTTTGAATGATGAAAGGGAAAGAATATTTAGATACCTAGTGCACTTGTTCTGTCCATTTCAACTTTCTATGGATGGGTCTCATTGCCTATTGCATGGTTCAAGGTTAAACATGAGAAATTAGTTCATAACATCTACATTTAGGGATAATGGTCTATACACATAGCCCTAAATCATCACAAAGGATCTATAAATGGAATATTTGTCTTACAAATGAGATATAGAAATTATTCTAGTGATTGGTGGAGCATCTACGAGTCTCAACTCTAGATTTATGTTTTGGTGATGCAAAACTAGACACTTAGGCTCAAATACTTAATTTACTTTAGGTCTCATAAGACATGTATAAGGCCCAGAAATAACATAAAGGCCTTATAAAGGTAATTTTTGGCATAAAACCTCAAGCCAAGAATAATTTTTATGTTTGGCATAACATTAATGAGTCACAAAGGCTAGGTGATGCTTTAAGAATGAAAAGTAGGGACTTAGATACTAATACGTAATAGGTCTAATGTCTCAAGACATCATTTATATATATACAAATTAGGGACTGGGGCCCTTATGTTTTATTCTACAATTCATAGGCCATAAATATGGCCCAAAACCTCCATATAATCCATCTAAATATATTAGCTTTTACCTTCGATTAGGATATGGTTAAGAGTTTGACATTTTGCGTAGAAAGGATGGGTTTTCTGGTTTAAGTGATAGTTTATGACAAAAACCTAGAGACATAGGCCCTAAGAGTTTCCTCTAGGGATAATGGCTCATGCACATGGCCCCAAACTATCATTAAAACATTGTAGAGTGAATCATTTCCCCATAAGTGGTATACATGCAAAAGTTTTACATTTAGTGTAGAATGAATGGGTCTTATGGCCTCATGGGATTTTTCAATATCAAAAACCAAATACATAGGCCTCCAAAAAATATTTTGTATCTCACAAGGCAAGTACAGTTATCACTCCTATCATTAGATCTATTATTCCTTAGTGAAAGGGTTGGAATCTCACCATAGACAACTAATGTCCCTAGATAAACATCTCATAAAATGATGTGAAAAATAAGGAGAGAGACACACACTCTTAACATTGGTTGATGTAGATATAAATGAGTAGATATGATATAAGATATCTCTAGATATATGTTTATCTTCATATATGCATGGGTTCAAGAGACAAAACCTTTCTCCAATCCAACATATTCATTTCAATGGAGATACTAATCTAATTTGTTTTCAATTAAAACAATTCAATACTAATTCCTAGATCTCAATATAATAAGCATGCACAAGCACAATAACAAGGAATTAGGTGGGAGGGGTGGGGTTAAGAATATATATCTATATTAAAAACCATGAAATGTATGTTATATCAAACATAACTACTTGATCCATTTTTGTAGCACCTCCATCACTTGAATCTAGGTCCCTCAACCTTCAACCACATATATGTAATTCCTCCTTAGATAAGAATCTTACTCCCTCACTATGGTAGGTAGATACAAGTAAATCCAATAGGATACACTCAAGGTAAAATCTCAATTAGAGAGTGAGGGAAATTCTCTCTCAAGGTAAACAAGGACCAAGGGAAGGTTACCAATATTTATCCCAATACCATCATAAGGGTGTCAGATATCCAAAATAAAGTTCCTCAATCTCACGAAGAACCTCGTTTTTATAAGGAAAAAATGGTTCACATTAGTTGGAAAGAGAGATCATGTCCTACAAGGGTATGATTCAAGATATATCTTTGGAATTTCACTTGCATAGTTTTTAGAGCCACTTTTAATATAATTTCCAAATAATATTTTATATTTACTTTTGGGAATAATTCCAAATAAAGTTACTTTAAAGTTAATTTCGGATTGAAAAGGTGCTCCTTAATGACACAACTTAATGATAATGTCACAACTCCGTTGGGCCCAACAATCCCCTTCTTTATTTTTAATCAAAATCTAGGGTCCCTCGAAATTTTACTTGGATTCTTCGTTTTTTTTCCCCTTTGACTTGATTGGATTGGTATTGGTTTGCTTTGTTTCGAGGTTGGTTTGATTTTATATTATTTTATTTTCTTTGGTTCGAATTTCATGAAGTTCAAATGCCATTTCATTTTTCTTTCTACATATTTTTGATGTTGATGGACGCACTGTTGATATTACGGTAGTTGCGGGAGGTATTTACCTCCACGTGTAAACTTGATAAGAATAGAATATTCCAGGAAGTCAGAAGAAACCTTAAATAATATATTAAGAACCCTAGAAGACAAGTCAGCTTAAGAGAATGATTTGTATTAGTTTATTAGCCTCCAAGAGAATAATTAGGCTAAAGGAAATGTTATATACTAAGTAATTAGCACCTAGAATGAGAAGTCGGCCCAGGAAGTCTGGCATAAACAGTATAAATATAGGAGGCTAGTATTCATTTTGGAAGGCATTCTCAGAACTATAGAAGTACACCTGTTTGCACTACAGTTGGTCAGTTTGTGCGCAAGTCTTGGGAGCAGCTGCTGCCAATAATTCTAAAATCTGCGTTTTTTCGGTTTTCTGGGTTGGAATCTCTGATAAGATTTTTTTATTCTTGTTTGGTGCACTATCCTTGGAGAGAGGTGCGCCACCTTTGTTTGGCTATTTAGCCTAGGGTTTTCTTCCAGAATCATTCTCTATCAAGGTTAACGTGCTCATGGTTGGCTTCGGCCTATGGTTGGGTGAAAATATTTCTATATTGTTTATGGTTAAACGAGCACATCCATTATATTCTAACAGGTTATGGGCTCACACTATCTTCAGACAGTCTAATCGCTGGAAGATAGATTGGGAGGATTTGCTTAGTTGCAGTTGCAACCAGTTTCAGCTGCAACAATGAAACCCTAACCCTCTCATTGAGGCACCTTAAGTGAAGAGATTGACCTAATTTATGGATATCCTAGTGCACCCTAGCCTAGCGCATTTCCTGGTACTCTCAACAAGCTAAGACACCAAGTTTGAGTTTTTGGTGAAAATCAAGGGTTGACCAAGTCAAAGCAATTATGACTTACTCTATGAAGTCAGAAAACAAGTTAGAAGGGGATTCTAACTTTAGAGCATGGAAGACAAGGATTGACCTCATCCTTTCCAAGAATAAAGTGTTGGATATCATGAAAGGAAATATCATGGAACCAAAGTTCGAAGAAGGAAAAGAGAAGGAACCTCAGAACGTTGCAGTTATGGAGAAGTTCAAAGACAATGACATCAATGCCATGAGTATCATAGTGGACTGTATAAAATACCACCTAGTACACTACATCTCCCATCTTGACTCATCTAAGAATATGTATGATGCCCTAACAAACCTCTTCTCAGTCAGAAACATTGGACAAATAATGAGTCTAAAGAATGAGCTTTGTGACATGAAAATGAATGATAATGACAACATAACATCATACTTTGTGAGAATATCTCAGTTAAAATATCAACTACAAGCTATTGAAGAGATCATTTCAGAGAAGGAGATGGTAAATATAGTACTCAATGGTCTTCCCAAGACATGGGATGCATTTTCCGCAAGCATGAACACAAGGAAGGAGTATCTTACATTTGAAGAACTTTGGACTTGTTGTGTTCAAGAAGAATCAAGGATTAGTGAAAAAGAGAAACCCCAAAAGAAATACGATGATCAAGCCTTCACATCAAGGTTCAAGAATTTTAGGAATAAAAAGAAGTTTGGCTCTAGGAAGAAACCAAATCAAGAGAAAGATATGTCAAAAATACAATGCTTCAATTGTTGAAAATATGGTCACTACAAGAATCATTGTGCTGAGTTAAAGAAAATGAAGGAAACACACAAAGCATCAATTGTCGTAGAAAGAGAATCATCAAAGAAGGCCAAGCAGGACAAAACATACTTCTTCTTCTAAGGCAAGAAGGCAATAAGGATACAGACAAAAGTGTGGACTTTGTTAAATGGAGTGAGTCAATTATATAATTCCAAAAGAAGAGCATGCATTCATGCATGAAGCAAGGATCAGGAGGGAGATAATCCTAAATAATATGATCCATTGAAGATGATGATGTATCTATCCATGTTCCCATCAATGGTAGCAACCATGAAAAGAAACACATGTTCAATTTGACTTTAGAATAAGTCTTCTTCAAAAGTAAGCCTTAAAGTATCCTTGGTTGTCCATCCACATCCTGAAAGGAAGAAGTTGGAATATTCAGGGAATGGAATCTATAGAAAAATCCATGAACCCAAGAGCCAAAGAGAAACATGAGGAAGAACATGAATATTCCAAGAGAGAAAAAAAAGACAGAACAACTAGTCATTATATCAAGAATCACAAGACTACCACCTTGATCTGAACCTTCTAGAAGCAATCAAGTAGAAGAAATGAAAGTTGTGATGAAGAACAATGTATGGAAGACTTATGAATGAAAGCATTGCGAGATCCAGAACCAAAGGTTCTCCCAAATGGAGGGAGAGGACTATGATGATAGCTTGTTCCAGACATACCTCTACATGAGCCATTATATCTTCTGCAATATCCATGGGTTGGATTTTACATCAGATAAATGTAAGGAATGTTATCAGAATAATTGAACAATAAGTGTATGTAGAGCAACCTCAAGTTTTTGAGGTATACCATAAAGAGAATCTTGTATGCATATGGAAGAAGATCTTATATGGATTCAAACAACTTGGTGCACAACTTCCAATGCACAACATAAGCGTGGTGAAAAATTTCTATAACAGAGATATTGTATCAGAATGGTTACTTAGAAGCTCAAGATGATGGATTGCTAATCCAGGACAAACTCTCATGATGGAAGAAGAAGTACCACTTGGATATGTTCCAGTTTGACCCTTGCCATGATGTTATGAGCTAGCAGAAAACAAAAGATGAATCCAACAATGATATACTATATTGATCAGAGCTATATGAAGCCTTCAGAGAAAACTAATGTTCAAAAAAGACCAAAGTACATTGAGATCAAGCATTACAATCTCCGTTATGAGGTCCATAAAGGAGAAGTGGTTCTCCAATATATATCCACAGATGGGCAGATAAGCATATATTTTTGGTAAAGCCTCTATCCAAGATGAAAGAGTTTGCATACTCAGAAACAAGATGGAGCTCATGGAGACGACTTCCTTATTGAAAAGGGAAGAAATGACTCCCAGGTTGGGAGGGAGCACTGATGTGTTATTGATTTATGGACAATCATTTTTCAGTTCGAAAAATGGTCCAGGATGAGCAGTTCCATTTCAAGTTTGGAAAGTGGTTTGAGATTTCTGATGGACATGCATTTTCTAGTTCAGAAAATGGTCCAAATTGAATGGTCATTTTCGTAATGAAAATGGTTCGATGGATTTTTGATGTACCATAGACATTGATTTCCCTTGTGGATAGCATGAGGAGAATGGTCTAGGACAATTTTTCTTTTTGACGGTCACTCTCAGTAGTGGTCAAGAAGACTAGTCTGCCTCACTGGACATTCATTCTTTCAAAGCTCACAGTTGTGAGCAGTTTCAAAGAATGGTACATTTTGGAGGTTGGTGCAGGACATTCATTTCCTTAGGAAATGGTCTAGACAGTCATTCCCTAGGGAATATTCATTCTCTCCAGGTTTCACTTTGTTTAGTGCTAGAGGAATGGTCCAGATAGGTGAATGGTCCAGGTTCAAAAATCAAGGACATACATTCCCTAGGGCAGACTCATTCTCTCTAGGTTGCAATTTGTTTAGTGCCGAAGGAATGACCTAGATAGATGAATGGTCCAGGCTAAGAAATCAGGACAATTATTCTTCTATGCTTGAGAAGAATAGTCTAGTATCTCATGACTGATGTTCTACCTTCTGAGGGAAGATTCTCTTCCATATGTCACAGATGTGAGTGGAAGAATGGCCCAAATGATTCATTTTATATCATGACATTTTTTTTCTGTGCATGTTGATATTAGATGATATGATTGCTATGGAAACTATATTTTTCTGGACAGTAGATGTATGCTACTATGGTGGATGTGTTCCTTCTGATTGTGACTATATGTCATTGATCAAGTAGTTGTGTGATACTTGGTGTGGTAGTGTACCATTGGATTGTAGTTATGTACTACTATGGATAGACATAGTTGTGTTCTATTGAATGACATTGTTATGATTGCCTTGTAAACTATCAGAAGTATTGAAAATGATTATCAGCTAGATGGATGATCAGTGTATTGATGGAAAGAGATTCTCCAGATAGAAAATGGTCCAGAACATCTATTCTTCTAGTACATATGCCCGGATTAGAAGAATGACTCTTGTATCACTCCTTGGAGTGAGTGACTTATTCAACATCATGTCTGAGTACTCAGATGGAGTATGGTTTCGAGAGATGATGTAGTTGATGTTGTCAGATGACACTGATAGTGATGATGGTGCTCATGATCTAATAATGAGATAGTCTATACACTATGATGATACTATTGGTTGAATGGTATGTTTGTTCTCAAGCCCTTCAATACCTCCCTAGCTAGGAGGGAGTGTTGATATTATGGTAGTTGCGGGCGGTATTTACCTCCACGTGTAAACTTGACAAGAATAGAATATTTCGGAAAGCAATAAGAAACCCTAAATAATTAATTAAGAACCCTAGAAGACAAGTCGACTCAAGAGAATGATTTGTATTAGGTTATTATCCTCCAAGAGAAGAAGTCAGCTAAAGAAAATGTTATATACTAAGTAATTAGCACCTAGAATGAGAATTCGGCCCAAGCAGTTTGGCAGAAAAAATATAAATATAGGAGAACAGTCTTCATTTTGGCAGGCATTCTCAGAACTACCGAAGTACACCTATGCACATTGCAGTTGGCCAGTTTGTGTGCAAGTCTTGGGAGCAACTGCTGCCGACAGTTCTACAATCTGCATTTTTCGGTTTTATGGGTTGGACTCTCTGATTAGCTTTTTTTATTCTTGTTTGGTTCCCTATCCTTGGAGAGAGGTGCGCCACCTTTGTTTGGCTATTAATCCTAGGTTTTACTTTTGGAATCATTCTCTATCAAGTTTAAGGTACTTGGAGGTGGCTTCGGCCTATGGTTGGGTGACAATATTGCTATATTGTCTATGGTTAAATGAGCACATCCATTATATTCTAACATGAGCTTCATACTTTGGGAGTTTGTTATTACCTCTTCCTTATTGAATTTATCTGCTATGAGAATGGCTTGGTTGAAGACATGGATTAATAACCATGATTTTACAGGAAGAACGTTTATTGCGACACATCTTTTCTATGACATTTGTTCACATTTGATCGAATTTGAATGAGGGAGAGACGAACATAGAAATCTTAATTTAAACAAAAAAATTAATTTTGATCAACTATTTACTTTCGTTTAAATTATGATTACGTTTTCGTCTTTTGCTCATTAGCAATCATTTTCTCAAAATCATTTGGTAGGTTTAATTAATTAAATTCTTTTGTTAGTTTGCATCTCATTTAAAAAAAGAAGGAATTATCTATCATTTGTCTGATTTTGTGAAAACCCAAAATTAATAATTTTCTCATCTCCATCAACTTGAAGCTTCTAGAATTTTAAGATCATATTTGAAAGGAAAATATAAACAATGTTTGTTTAGAACTTATAGTTAGTTTAAATTCATTTTAATTTTATTGTTCTAGATTTTGTTTTATTCACAATTTTTATGTGATTAATTTGGTTTCTTTTTGTTTCACATGTTTCTATTATCAATTATTTGGTACAGATCTTATCATGGCTTGATTTTATTATCTAAATATGTTCAAGATAATTGATCCAAAAATAATATTGGATTGCTGCAAATAATTTATGAGCAACAATAGGTTAAGAGGAGCTTATAAAAATACAGAGAGATGAATATAACTTAGTACTGCTAATCAACGTCAGGTTAGTTAGTTTATATTTTATTTAATTTTTTTATTTTCGAATGAATAATGATTGCATCATTTAAACGTTAAATACTTTGACTATTATCGTTTTATCATTTACAATCTTATTCAATCATTGTTTATTAGTTTGTCATTTATAATACAAAGACAATTTCCTTTATTTTCTTATTTTGATCCATTAGTTGAAAACAATTATTTTCTCATGGCTTTGCTTAAACCTTGTAAATTGTATATATATATTGTACATAAACACTGAGACGAACAAAGTTCGCTCACACAAGAGTTATCCAGAATACTTGGAATATAACAAAGTAATCCATGTAGGACTGCAAATAATATATAAAATATGAATAGATAAGATAAGATAAGATGATATACAATTGAGAATGAGGGCTCGCTTATATACCCACGCAGAGGCGCCCTTAACCAATAGACATGTCCTTTGAGACATCTTCTTTCGTTATTAATAGTTACTATTTATTAATTAATTATTATGTTATGAATATCTATTTATGTTTATTTATGTTCATAACATTGCCTTCCCCTTAAAAATGCTTTGTCCTCAAAGCATACTTTATGGAAGACTTATCTCTTGCTCTAGCTTGTAATTATTGTCTCATGCTTCTTCATTATTGAGTTAGTAATCATTGAGGATCGGAGACGATAGGATCTTCTAAGTACTGAACATAACTGTCACATTGTAAAGGAGTCTGCCCATCCTAATTTGATCTTCTACATGGGGAGTTTATAGGGTTCTTGGAAAGAATTTAATGTATTTTGACTCCCATGATAACTTCTATTTAGAGCATCACTTGTAGTGGAAGTAATATTCTTTGACATACTGGTCATTTGTTTCTGTTGATACAAGGATTGGCTAAAGTATCAATTTTTGTGATTAGGATGTTGATAAGGCATCCTTGCAACTTGATCCTTACTTCGTATACTTGTAGCTTTTTGTTGATTAAATTTTGGAATTGAGTCTTCTTGATATTTCTGGCTTGTTTGTACCTTGACATTTGAAAACATATTTACATTAGCTAGATTTGTCTCCTTTTGAGTTGTAAGGTTGATTGGGTCTATCATTGTTTCCTTATCGACGAATGATGTTTTGCGATCTAGCTTTTCTTGTAAAGTCTTCTTATCATGCTTCAACTTTTTAATTTGTGTTAGTAAATTTTGATTATGAACCCTTAAGCATGAAATTTCTTGTTCATCTTCTGATTTGCTGATTTTATTTATAATATTTCGATTCTCTGGCTTTCATCTTTCATCTTTTCAATTTGTTCAAGATTTTTTTGATTAAGGTTTTCCAAATGAGAATCTTCTTCATCCTTTTGCGATAATTCATTCCCGAGATCTTGATTCTCTTGCTCCAACTCCTGGACACGTTTTGTATCCCTTGACTTCTTAATTCGAGTAAGTAATTTTTCACTATGACTTTTCAGTGAGATATTTCTTGGTTTTTATCAACGATAACTTCATCATATTCTTTTTGCATCTTTGATATTGAGTTCTAATTATCCAGAAGGATCACCTTCGAGATATCTTTAAAGTCTTTTGATGAAGGTGTTATCGATTTTGACTTCATAGTAATGTCTTGAAGAGTCATCATCTTCTTTTTATAGGGAAAAGTCACAAACTTTTTTTCTATGTTTAAAATGAAGGTACCTAGACTTTTAAACCAAGGTAGCCTGATAATGATGTCGATTTCTTCTCTATACATAGTTGTGACATTGAATTGAGATATATATTCATAATCGTCAATTGTTACTTGTAAGTCGTTGATTTCATATTGTTTCTTGCAAAAAATATTTGTCTTTTCACTTATGTTATGCTCCAAAATAAATAATTGATTTGCCAAATTAATATTAATAGAATTCTCATCCTGGGTCATGCTGATAATGATGTTAATCTCTATTCCTTGAATAACCCCCTTTAATGTAAATAACCCATAACTTGAAATGCAACATCCTTCGTAAGAAAATCTTACATTCATCATTTTAAAATTGTCCATTTTGGTCTTTCGTCGATATTTTATGATAATTAATATCTTTTGTAACCCTTTAATTGATAATATCAATCACCTTTTATTTTTTCTTAATAATATTCCCCAAAATCCCTTTAGTGTATATATTTTATTTTAAATTAAAGAACTTTAACTTTTTTCTCCAAACTTTTAAAGTCTCTTTTTGTTTTTTCTTAATAATATTAATCAAAATCTCTTTGGTGTATATATTTTAAATAAAATAACTATAACTTTTTTCTCCTTACTTTAAAGCCCCTATATATATATATATATGAACTTTATTTCCTTATTTCTCCTTGTATTTTATAGTAGACCCTTAACTATAATATGTTTCATTAATAATCTTTTTATAATATTATGGTATATAGCTTTTATGAACTGTGTTTTTTTTCACTTTATAATATATTAAAGTAATATAAAAAATCCTTTTAAAAGAATATAGAATATTGACCTTTTTAAATTTTTTTATATAATTGACTTTTTCCTTGTCTTTAGTATTAATAAGATGTATAGTTTTTTAAATTAAAATTTTTAACCAATCGTAACTTCCAAATTTGTATGGATTGTATGGAAGTTTAAGGAGCACACGTTTAAATTTCAATTGATGCGGTTGTATAAGGATGATAGCAGTAAACAGTACGATGGTAGCGGTTAATGTACGGATTGAATTGTACGACGCTTGTACACTCATGTATGTTTTATAACTGAATTTGTCGGCTGTATGATCAAGTACGGACTTCTGTGCTCCCAACGATGTCACAAAACCAATCCAATTACATGTTAACCCTGGTTTGTTGGTGTAACATTTTCTCAATGTATTTGGCTGATGGAGACTATCTCGCTAGGATTGTTATTTTATTTTCTTGAGTTAATACAACATCGAAACCACTAATTTAAATATACAGTGGCAACTCTTCTTTTATCTTCACATAGCGTTGCTATTTTTTTTTCATAATTTGACTCTTTATTTATTTATTTTTAATTCTAGTAGACTTTTTTTTTGTGGACTTTAAAAATTGTAGTGGAATTTGACTCTTTATTTTTGGTTTTTTTTTTATTATTAATGTAGTAGACTTTTTGTTTTTAATTTTCTAATTTTTTTTTTTCTAATCTGGACTTTAAAAATTTTAGTGGAATTTTTTTTTCAATGGAAATAATCTTCTCCAATTGAATTTCGATCTTTAAATGGCCAAAGGCCAATTGTTGTTCAAAGACTAGATCAGAGAAACTCTGAAATTTTTTGTGTGTGGCTAAAAGCCGGTTCAGACAAGGTCTGCAAAGAGAGTGGCCAAAGGTTAGGATCATAAAAACGAAGCTCTGATATCAAATGAGACGAACAAAGTTCGCTCACACAAGAGTTATCCAAAATACTTGGAATATAACAAAGTAATCCATGTAGGACTGTAAATAATATATAAAATATCAATAGATAAGATAAGATAAGATGATATACAATTGAGAATGAGGGCTCATTTATATACCCATGCAGGGGTTCCCTTAACCAATGTTATCACTCCATAAATTATGGAAATCAACTGGTGACTGAGATATTATCTGTCTCTAGTGTTTTTGTTGACAAATGATTTTTCATTCTGCAAATAATTTGAGAAAAAAAAAAAATAAGGAAAAAGAAAAAGAAAAGAGGGCATAAAAGAATTGAAATGAAAGCCCCATGCAATAATAGTAACTTGGCCATACCTTTCAAGCATGGCCAAGTTCTTTTTTAAATTTAATGTTGATAGGGTAGTGAATAAATCTGACCAGACTGTCTAATCCTGGTCAGATAGCCCTTAGGTTAGATTAGTGAATAAATCTGACTAGACTGTCTAATCCTGGTCAGATAGCCCTAAGGTAGAGTAATTTCTTAACCCAACAGTTTAATCTGGGTTAATTGTCCTAGGAAGTTTGGTTAGCATGTAGGTTAGTTTCTTTTGCTTCATTTGTTTCACCCCAATAAAACCAGCCTGATGAAAGATGTAGTACCATGTCTCAAGTACCTAAAGGATTGTTTGGTCAAAGTCCCTTGGTGGTATCTATGTGAAAATTTTGGGAAAAAACCCATAAGTTGCACTTATCCTAAGTTTTCCCGACACATATTTTTCCGCTCCAGATTTATATTTCCTACACTTATCAGCGGTCTAGATCATGGCGCTCAGATCGACGGCGCACAGAGCATTCCGAACCCCCCCTAGTATTTTGCTTTTAACCAAGGGGGAGGGGTCCGGAATCGGTAATAAGAATCGCGTAGATCTGGACGGTCCAAGAACGAGCGCGTTAATCCACGGCCCAAATTTGATTCCGGACCCCCCCGTCCGTTTTGCCTTTAATGGAGGGGGGGGTCCGGAATGAGTATTAAAGAGTACACTAAGATCTGCAGCCTGGAAACGGGCGCGCAGATCAACGGTCTAAAAAGGTTTTCGGACCCCCCCTATTGTTCTGCTTTTAATCAAGGGGGGGGGGGTCCGGAATGGATATTCTCTCCAGCGGGCCCCTTGTCATAGGTGGTGCAAATCTATTGGTCTTGAAGTCTTTTCATCATATGTCATCTGACAGTCATCATCACTTAGGGACGTCATCTCCCACTTGTTCCACTTGCTCCCGAGTTGTGTCCCATCCCATAACTGTTGTCAGCCCCTCACCCCTTTCACTCATGATCAACCCCTTATTGCGACTTTTACCACCAATCCTTGGCCTCCCCATCACTCGTCCGTATGTTTGGGCCACCGTCACTTGCCATCTCACCCCAAGTGGCCCGTTGTCCATTTATTATAGGATAACATACCCGTTATCCTGCTGACC
The DNA here is from genome assembly GCA_009831015.1 of Picea engelmannii. Lineage (NCBI taxonomy): Eukaryota > Viridiplantae > Streptophyta > Pinopsida > Pinales > Pinaceae > Picea > Picea engelmannii. The sequence continues at coordinate 71,019 of ML818021.1, forward strand.
TGTCTCCTGCACCCAACTGACCCCAGTTTTAAATAAAACTACCGTTTTCCTCCTTCATTCACTATTCGTGCATCGCACCAGAATTTTTACCTCTTACGCCTCCATTGTTTTTCCATCACCTTCATCCACTGTCAGTCGACCCCACTAACCTAGTTTTATTTGCAGGTACTATTGCAAGAGATGGTGTTGAAGCCAAGAGAAGCAGAAGGAGAGGAGAATCCTTTTCTCCCACCTCCTGTCGACTTGGACAAAATCCCATTGGTCGACAAAGACCGACTTATCGCAGATACTATTTGCGACTTCAATTTTTCAGATCTCAAGTCATGGCTCCGAGAAGTGTTCTTGGACCAGAGCGATGAAATTGGACTCTGGGAGTCCAATATGCCCCTTTACCTTTTTCCCCAGATCCACCATTTCCCTGAATTCGCGTTGAAATGCCAAGCCCACTATATTCTCGAAGAGCGAGCCGTCGTATCCTCATCCGGAGACACCCTGTTTTTCATCACTCCCGAAGACATAGACCAGATGATGCAAATTACCCGTGTTGAATCTGTGTCCCCTTTCAATTTATAAATCCTCACTGAGTTATATCAGAAAATGACATTTCCCCAGAGAGCTCAGATATTCGAACTTTTCCTCCCCACGTCCACTCAATTCCCTTCCACAAATCCCCCTTACCCGTCATCCATGTTCTCCATCGAAGGAAACCAAGGCATTTCCTCCCTTTGCACCCTACTTGGTTACTATTCTGACCAATGGGTAGATGAGCCCATCCTGGTTTTTCTGTCCATTTTCTCAAATGATGAAAAGCCCACAACGCAGTTCGACTACAGCACCTTCTTGGCCGATAATATTCACGAACAGTTCGTGAATTTTGGCACAGAGGGCATGTTAAAATATTCTTCTATACTGGCGTACATGTTCATTTACTTTCAAGCAGATAAATTCAGTTTCTCCATGCAGAAGATGGACGCAGATGGAAGGCCCTAGCTAGTCACAACATGGACTTCTCTGCTGAAGCATAACTCCATAGAGTATAGCTTCAAGGTTTTCATTGATCTTTTCTATTACCCGGTGGTAAGCATGCTCAGTGGCAGGCCTGAGCCACGAATAAATGATGAGGTCCAGAGAATTCTACATCTCTCGGACAATGCAAAGACAAGAGACTGGTTCCTGTATCAAAACCACACTGAGATCAGAGTTTTCGGGTGCGAATTGGCACCCTATAAGCTGCCAAAGTATGTACCGGTAAGAATATTTGCATTAGAGTATATTAGACAAATCATGAATTCAGACGACATTCATTTCGTCTCATTGAAGAAAAAGCAGCAGCTGCGCATCAAAGGGAAGATAGGCTCTTTCAGCTGCAACAGTCGTGGCGCCGAAGAAGAAGCGGAACGGACGCTGAGAGAGATGAAGTTTTTCTTAAGTTTCCCATGGCACTATGATCCATACGAGATCATTTCAGAAATGCGGGTGAAAAATAAAAACATCCCGTATGTGCATGAGTCCAAGCCCGAGATCGAAAAGTTTGCAAATCAGACAGTGTGGGTGCCTGACACCTTGGTCGAAATGGAACAACAGATTGAAGTGGAAAAGTAGGTTCCCCCAATGAGTGTGCCACCAACTACCACACCTTAGGTCCCTAAGGAAAAAGGGCCTCGACAAGAGTCGTCTCCGCCGGTAATGGAGGTATCATCATAAGAGTTCCATTTGCACAAGAAGAGGCCCAAGACAGTTTCAGTGCCTAGTCCGATTGTAGAACAAGAAGTCCCGCATACCACAGTAACTACCACAGTAATCAAGCCGATCATTCCACCCTTTGGTTCCAGTCTTTATCAGGGCATCACCCTAGCAGTGCTAAAGAAATCCTCAGATTCCCCATCAGACACTCAGACAGGCAAGACTGGGCCCAAGTTGGGCATTTTCGAGAAGTACAAGTTGATCAAGAAAAAGAACCAGACCCTCACCAGTAGTACTTACACCCAGTTTTGGAAGCAGTCGTCCACCGCTCAACATAGGCTGCTATCGGCATTTGACACAGAAAAGGGTAGGATGCAGATGGCCTACCTTCAAGCTCAGGTACCAGATCCCAAGGTAATCTCAGACTACAAAAGGGCCACCTTCGAATTCTAGGCGAAGGACGTGCACCCAGCAGATCAGATGGATCTGCACAAACAAACAGGGGAGATGGTTTTCCACACATTGGCACATGCTTCAGCGTCTGCAGCAAAATTTCAAGTATCATTGAACAATGCTCAAACGCAGCTCAAGCTGGAGAAGATATCTTCTTTCGCGAAGGACAACAGAATCAAAACTTTGGAGGATCTGGTCCTTAAGATCGACTACGATCCTTCAAATGTCAAAGCTGCAGAGGAGATGATAAAGAAAAATAATGCAGACATCGCTTCCTTGAGGAAACAATTGAAACTCCCGCCCACAGATAACTCACAGGCTAAGGAGATAGCAGAAAAGGAAGGCGAGAAGGACGAAATGCTCAAGCTACTCATGGAGCAGAATGCATAGCTAAAAGAGATAGAGGCTGAGATGGAAAGATTACTAAAAGAGAAGGAGAAGATGAAGCCAATGGAAGTCATTCCATTGAGTGCAATTCCTATTTCAGGAGGAAGCACGACAACAGTGATAGCAATTCCATTTGCAACATCAGGGACACCACAAGAAGGGACAACCGACCTTGCCAAATCCATGGAGAAGATGAACTTGCAAGAGACAGAAATCAGCGGGCTGAAGAAAGAAGTTGAGAACCTCCAAGAGCTCAAAACTTCTTTCCAAACCAGTCTATCTAAAGAAAAGCAGGTAACTGAGCAGCTCAGGAAAGAACTACAACAGCTCCAAAAGAAAACAGTGGCAGGGAAGACTTTGGCTGAAGTCAAAGAGAATGTATGGACAGACATCATAAAGTCCATAAATGAGATATGGCCAATGATCCAAATTATGTTTGAGCAGAATGAGCTGGTCCAAAGGAGAAAACAGGCCATCGAGAAGATTAGAGTAGAATTGGGAGACATGCCAACACAAGCAAATGAGGTCATCAGGTTCCTAAATTCCAAGACCAGAGAAGAACTGGAAGAACTAAAGATCGAGGATATAACAGAGACCATACTTGAGGTAAAAAGGGTTTTAACCAAGAAAAGCCTAATGCTTCAGCTAGAAGAAAAGGTTCAGGTCATGGACCAAGGAGTACAAAGGTTCTTGAGCAAGATCGAGGCTCTCCAGAAGAAAGGTCTCCCCGGTTTGAAGGTTATTAATGATAAGATGATGACACTCCCAGATTACAAAAAGAGATTGCCCGAAGTGTCTAAAGACAGTTCGAAGTTTGCTGGCATACAAGGGAGCATCACTGGAAAATCATTCTTGGACGCCCTTTAGTTGGACATCATTATCCAACATGAGATTCGATACATATTCCTCACAAAGCCCACGCTTGCTAAATATACAAAAATGGATGAAGTGTATTGGAGACTGCTCAAAGTCACTGTGCCCAGTCATATCAGATAGGAGGAACTCTGCGATCTTCTCGATTAGCAGATGAGCTGTCCAGGTTGAGTCACCTGTCCAGTCAGAAGAGGTTGCGCAGGAACCTTGCCAATGGCCTACCCCAGAAATTCCGCATACAGTTGTACCAAGTCATCAAGCAGTTTTGATTAGTTAAATTAGTTATACTTAAAATAGAATGAGCACGTCCTGATCAGTTATGACATGAACGTTTGTATTTTGGAATTATAAAAACTTCACTTTTCGAAGTATTGAGGGTTTTTGATTCACACACCCTATCGCTATCAGATTGTACTATTTTTGAAGAGATCTGCCATTAATAAAGAGGAGGCACTTTTACAGGATTCTTGCGTGTGTTCACTGGTGATGTTGATTTTCTAAGTTGAATGTATTTCTTTCTTTGTGATCATATTGTTTTCTGAAACTAATCTTTAAGAGTAACGTATGTTGCAAGATTTATCTTAGATACCCTGTTTCCGATTCTAAAGATTTTAAATGTTTATCTTTTGATGTTTTCAATTAAGAAATTCTTAACTGCTTCTTAGTTGAATTTATCCTTCTTATATTTTCTTTTGTCCATCATTTAAGCTATTAAAATATCCAGTGAGTATATTATTTTGCCCTGTGGAAGTCTTCTTGTGTCGTTTCTGGTTGTATCTCATATTTAATTAAACACAGACCCCATAGCCCAATGGATGTGTAGATTGTCTCAACCAATTCAAAAACACTTTGACAACAAAACCTACAGTTTTCTTTACCTAGGCTAATATCTGAATTAAAAACAAAGCTAAATCATATAGAAATATCCCTCTCTGATGCTGGAAGGGCTAGATCCTAGCTTTAAAAGCGGTTGGATAAAGTTACCTTTGTAGATTTCTTCTTTTTCAACTTCTAGGAAATTTACCAAGTGCTAACATAATGGCGACTCAACTAGGGAATGAACTAAAAAATTGATAATTTCATCTTTTCTTTCCCCTAAAAAGAAAGTTCAAATTTGAGAAGAAAGTAATGTTTAGAGGTTGATTAACTCTGTACATATTATTTTCAGAATCGCGAAAAAAATATATATACATATAAAAACCAAATAGAGTTCTGGCTCTCAAGAAAGTTCACACTCGATCTCATCCAGACCTAGAACCTTTGACAGTGATAGACAACCTTGAACAATTTCTTAGGCGAAAGACCCTAGCTGCCAATTCAGTGAGTCATTTTCCCCTTCATAAGTCTCCGTCTTTTCTAGAGAAACCAGCTGCCTCTCAAAATTTGGACCTCGATACTTTTGCACAGCGAAGTTTGGTCAGAACCCGGTCTGACAGTTTCGTGACTGAAATCATTTTTGATCCAACTGTGTTGCAACCTCAAACCCCCGAAGTTCTGTCTCTCGTGACTAAAACTCAGATCACTCTCTCAGTACTATCCAGTCCCTCCACGTCCTCGTCATCGTCTTCAGGCGCTACCTCGCCGACCATCCAAGTTGCCATCACACCTCCTCCACTTATCATGGCCGCTTGATATGCTCCTCTGGTGTTGGCCGCGCCGCTGCATGCCATGCCCCAATATTATCAAACAAGACTTCCATAGTTTGATGCAACCGAACCTGTAAATGCCCAACAACATGTGGACAAAATGAATGATTACTTTGATTTGCAAGAAGTTGATGAAGTCGACGTTCAAATGAGATTGTTCGCCCAAATTCTGACAGGAGACGTCAAGAAATGGTTCAAAGCTTTACCCGCTGCCTCAATCCCTGACCTTGTCGCGTTCCAAAGAAGTTTTCTTTACAGATGGGAGGTAAATAAAAACCCTCTCCAGATATTGTCAGAATACGAGACTATAAGAATAAATCAAGGTGAGTCAGTATAGGATTACTACACCCGTTTTAATAACTTGTACAATGCCATTCCAGCTGAAATTAAACCTCCACAGGGGCTGGCGTTGATAAAATTCCCTGATGGATTTGATGCTGACATGTCATACCAATTAAGAGAAAGAAACTCTACCACCTTAGCAGACATGAAAAAAAGTGCTATCAGTGTGGAGGCTAATCTGTTGGCGAAATGGGCACGTCAGAGGTCAGAAAGGAGAGTCACAATCAAATAAGAACCTTCCACGTCGACCACAGATTCCAGATTGGATTCTTTGACCAGAACAGTGGAACTAATGCTGGAAAGAATGACTATTTTAGACATAAATCCTCCCAGAGACAACGCACCTGCCCCTCAGGTTCGGAATCCCAACTTCAGGAGAAACCTCCTCAAATCAGACAGAGAGACCCTAGAGATCAAAGAGATCAGAGGGGCCCAGATCAGCAGATCAGACCTCCCCTGCAAGAAAAATATGCTGATGAAGGGGGGAAGTAATTGAGGAATTGGAGGACACTCATATCAACCTCATGGGCATTTATGACAACGAGACTATTTTCCTTACTCAAGAAGAGCAGGAGATTTTCCTTCTAAATCAAACCAAAGTAAGTGAGGAAGCTGAAGATACAGAACAACAAGCCTTTGAAAATGCTATTTTGGAGGTGCACCGTCAATACAATCTACGGAGTAAGAAGAATGAAGGAAACTCCCCAAAAAAGACGATTGAAACACAGAAGGTAGTCGAGACCAAGAATATCCCTGAGCCATCTGCCGAGAAAGCTCCTGATGAGACTACTACTAAGAAGGATACGACTGATAAAACTCCCGAGAAGAATAACGTCGACGCTCCCATGAAGAAAAAACTCACCATTCTGAAAAGGCCATCACAGACTGAGGTTTCACCCATTAATCCACCTAGTACTTCTGAGCAGAAGAATATGGTAGACAAATAAGAATTGATGAGTCAGAGTAGAACTCCAACACCCTTTAGCCTAGAGGGAGAATTGGCTAAAATAAAAATTCCCATCCCACTTACAGAGTTGATGAACAGTGGAGGGTATCGTTCACAGGTAATTAAAGCACTGGCCATTGAACCGGACATAGGCACGAAGGCCTTAACCATTGGATCAACAACTCATTCGGACACTGTGAACCTTATTGACGATAGACCCAAAATTCTTTTCGGACCTGAAGTAGATGGTCGGGATGATACTGGTGAGGTTGCTCCTTTCTACATTATTCTGAACATACACGATTTGATCCTGCATAATGCTATGCTGGATTCTGGTGCCTCACACAATTTGATGCCTAAAGCGGTAATGGAAAAACTGGGACTGGAGGTCACTAGACCATACAAGGACTTACACTCATTTGAATCCAGCAAAGTTAAATGTATTGGTTTGATAAAAGACTTATGCATCACCTTGGTTCAGATTCCTGTGAAAATCATGGTAATGGATGTGGTGGTGCAGACATCCCACCAAAATATGGAATGTTGCTATCCCGGTCTTGGGGGGAGAAGCTTAAGGGAACCCTCCCTGTAGATGGATATGTCTTATGCCACTATCCCAGTGTTTGGGCAGTAGAGGAGGTTATACAGAGAAACTTTGATGAAGTACATGGTCAACAGCCAGGGAAAGCCACATAACTATCCCCTTTACTCTGCACATTCCGATTTAGATTCGTTCATCTTGTACACTGATGGTGACACTCAAGAGCAGGATGCTTAGTTGATGGAAGACACATCTAGTCAAGAGGAAGGCCTAGAAAGCATTGAGGTAGATAAGATGAAGAACGTGATAACCGAAGAGTTACCCGCTGATTTCTGGAGCATGGATTTTGATGGAGCCGTGAGTAAAGAAAAAGCAGGAGCAGGAGTCTGGTTGCATAATCACATGAGAAGGTATTCAGAAAACCATTCTTACAAACTAAATTTCCAATGTACTAACAATATTTCTGAGTATGAAGCTTTGATGCTCGGCCTGAAACTTTTGAAAAAAGTTGGTGCAAAGCAAATAATGGTAAGAGGTGACTCTAAGTTAATAATCAAGCAAGTTAAAGGTGAGTACGCTGTGAAACACCCATGTCTTAGAGCTTATAGGAATGTTGTTCTTGATGCTTTAAGGTGTTTTAATGAAGTTTACTTGCAGGTAATGCTGAGAGGATAGAACATTCTGGCTGACGGATTGGCTACGTCAGCAGCCACCTGTAAGATTCCTTTCCGCCCAACTTGCCCATATACTGTTGAGGTGAAATGCAGGTTGACTGTTCCCGACAATATCAGGTACTGGCAAGTGTTTGGAAATGATGATCAGATAAAAGATTTTTTGCAATGCAAGAATGATTTTGAATGTACTAATATAGATTTAGATAACGAAGATGAAAATGTAAATAGTTTGGATTTTGAAGTTGATAGTGTAAATATAGTAGAGTCAGAAGAATTAGGCGAGATTGAATTGGATGCTGATGTTTTACAGTTGAAAAGAAATATTTTGTCGAGAGGTATTGTTCCTTTAGAAGACTTGTTTGATAGTGACGATGTAGCCAAGAAACCAAAAATAGAAGCCCATGGACAAGAGGCAGAAGACTGTAACATAGGGACTGAAGAGAAACCTAGGATGGTCAAACTGTCTAAATCGCTACCCCCAGAACAAAAACTTAAATATATTGAGCTGTTAAAAGAATATTCGGATGTCTTTACTTGGGGTTATGAAGATTTGAAAGCCTATGATACCAACATCATTCAACACAGGATCCCAATAAAAGAGGACCAAAAACCGTTTAGGCAGAAAATTAGGAGGATAAATCCCAAGTTGCTCCCTTTGATAGAAAAAGAAATCAAGAAAATGTACGATGCCAAGATCATAGTTCCATCGCGTTTCTCCAAGTGGGTCTCTAATTTGGTCCCTACACGAAAGAAAACCGGGGAAATCAGACTTTGCATAGATTTTTGAAATCTGAATAAAGCATCCCTGAAGGACAATTACCCCTTGCTGAAAATGGACCACCTCTTGCAGAGGGTTGTCGGGTCCAGTCGGATATCTCTGTTAGATGGTTTCTCGGGCTACAACCGGGTCCTAGTTCACCCGGACGACCAAGAAAAAACCGCCTTCACCACAATGGGGCACTTTCATGTATGTAAAGATGCCTTTCAGTCTGATGAACGCAGGAGCCACATTCCAGAGGGCAATGGACATCACTTTCGTGGAAGAATCGGGTAAATTTATTGTCGTTTATTTAGACGATGTGACTGTGTTTTCCCAATCTGATGATGAACACCTGCGACACCTTAGAAGAGTTTTCGAGAAATGTAGAAGGTTCGAGATTTATTTAAATCCTAAGAAGTGTCTTTTTAGGTTAGAAGAAGGAAAACTGCTGGGACATATCATCTCAAAGGAAGGAATCAAAATAGATCCCAGCAGAATAGAGGCCATACTAAAATTAGAACACCCAAGAAATCTCAAAGAACTATAGTCGTTTATCGGGCAAATTAACTTTTTGTGAAGATTCATTCCCAATCTGGCCGAGCTCCTAAGAAACATAACAAACATGCTTAAAAAAGATGTAAAAATGAAGTGGGATTCCGAGTCTAGACAATCCTTCGAGCAAGTCAAGCAAGCACTCACAGAAGCCCCAATTTTGATCAGTTCCGATTTTACTAAAGATTTCTATCTCTTTTCTTTCGCGTCCGAACATACCATAGCAGCGGTGTTACTGCAAAAGAACAACAAAGGGTATGAACAACCCATAGTTTTCTTTATTAAAGAATTGAGAGATGCTTCTCTGAATTACAAGATCATGGAGAAGCAAGCTTTTTCTTTGGTAAACGCCATAAAAGACTTTAGGTTCTACATTCTCCATTCTCACACCATAGCATATGTTCCGAATGCGGTAGTAAAGGACATTTTGACACAGGACATCCCTGATGGAAGAAGGGGCAAATGGATTGCTGCTATTTTAGAATACGATATAGAGATTAAGCCAACCAAACCGATTAAAGTTCAAGGCCTTGCTAAATTAATGGTTGAATCTAACTTTCATGCTCTTGACATTAATTTTCTAGATGTGGCAGATGAACCGGGAGAGATGGCGACTCCAAACGTGAGAGAGGTATTTCTAAACTCTCCATGGTATGCAAACCTTATTTACGTTTTGCACAATTTACAAGCTCCCCCTAGTTTAACTAAGACTAAAGCTAGATTTTTGAAGTTGAAAGCTTTGAAATTCTATATTCTAGATGGAAATTTGTATTGGAAAGATCCTGCAGTTATTTTGTTAAATTGTTTATTAAAAGATGAAGCTGATAAAGTGTTGCAAGAGTTTCATGTAGGAGAATGTGGTGGCCATTTGAACTGGAAAGTCACAGCCAACAAAATACTCAAAGCTGGATTCTATTGGCCCACCCTGTTCGCCGATGTGCATCAGAAGGTAACAACATGTCACCAGTGTCAACCATGGATGATTTTAGGGGCTAAATTTTTCTCATGGGCTAATTTTCCATGGTTTTTCCAAAAACAAGATTCTCTATTTTAAAAATTATTCGCCCAAATTCTATAGGATAAAATTATTTTACCATAAAAATCGCCAAAATTTTATAAAAATTATATAAAATCCTTATAAATTTGAATATTTTTACAAAAATATTGCCAAACATTTATAGTTGGCATATGAAGGATTAGTAAGATTCGCCAAGGTTTCTACATTTTAAAACAAATTTCCATCCTTAAAATCATCCATGGTGTCAACTGTTTGAAGGCAAAAGGAAGCTCCTTCCTCTACCTCTGAAACCAATCTCAGTTGAGGCTCCTTTCCAGCAATGGGGACTTGATTTCATTGGAGAAATACACCCCCCTTCTTCGGGCCAACACAGGTGGATTCTTATTGCCACCGATTATTTTACTAAATGGATCGAGGCAGTACCAAGCAGGCAAGCCACTGACTCTGTAATTATCAAATTTCTTGAAAATAATATTTTGTCTCATTTTGGTTGTCCAAGAAAGATTATAACTGACAATGCAACTGCCTTCCGGTCGAAGAAACTCATAGACTTCTGCAACCAATATCACATTATTTTGGGGCATTCCACAGCCTACTACCCTCAGGGGAATGGGTTAGCAGAATCTTCAAACAAATCTTTGGTAAATATCATCAAGAAAACATTGCAGGAAAATAAGAAATCATGGCACAACAAATTGGTGTTTGCTTTATGGGCAGACAGGCTAACCACCAAAAGGTCAATTGGTATGTCACCATACTAGCTGGTCTATGGTACAGAGGCTGTTTTCCCCACTTCTTTAGGATTTCCTGTAATGAAGCTGCTTCAAGAGGTACAAGATGAGTCAAATGACTCACAAAGAAGGATCAACCAGATGATTCATTTACAACAAACCAGAGAAGAAGTTTTCAACAAAACTGAGGTAGTCCAAGGAAGCATCAATAAAATCTTTGACAAACGAACCAAGGAAGATAATTTTGAGTTAGGAGATTTGGTGTTGAAATGGGACGCCATAAATGAAGACAAGGGAAATCATGGAAAATTTGATAATCTGTGGACTGGTCCATACATGATCCAAGCTTTCAGAGGAGATAATGTTTACTTGTTAAATAACGCCGATGGGTCAGATATGCCAGGAGCACCTGTGAATGGTAGAATGTTGAAACATTATGTTCCCCCTCAGTAAAAGATTCAGATTGCCAATCTCCATTGTAAATACCATTTTAAATTTTCAGTTTTCACTTGCATTTTCTGAGTGAAGAACATTACTTAGTTGGTTGAAGCCCGAAGAGAAGACCCTAAGCTGCTGAACACTGTTTTTCACATTTATGCTGAGAATAAAACCAACAAAGGCTGCTAGGCAGAAAATTTCAGAACGACAAGAACCAGGATTCTTGGCACTTCACAGGGAAAAGTACCATCCCCAGGTGGAGCCGCTGTTATCACTCCATAAATTATGGAAATCAACTGGTGACTGAAATATTATCTGTCTCTAGTGTTTTTGTTGACAAATGTTTTTTCATTCTGCAAATAATTTGAGAAAAAAAAAATAAATAAGGAAAAAGAAAAAGAAAAGAGGGCATAAAAGAATTGAAATGAAAGCCCAATGCAATAATAGTAACTTGGCCATACCTTTCAAGCATGGCTAAGTTCTTTTTTAAATTTAATGTTGATAGGGTAGCAGGGGTGATTTTAAGAACCCCCCCTAAATTTATATGTATAATAAATGGGCAAATCCCCATGATACATAGGAAAAATTGAAGGCTATTTTATCAATAACATAATATGCATATATAATTTTTTGGCAAATCATTTAGTCAAATATATAATCTTGTAAAATCTTGGCGAATCTTTCACTAAATTATAAAATCTTGTAAAATCCTGGCTAATCTTTCACTAAATTATAAAATCTTGGTGAATATTTTACTAAAATATAAAACATTATGAAGTCTTGTGAATTTCTTGATAACATATAAACCATATATAATAATAGAAAAATATGTTCATTAAATTGTAATCTACTCATTTTACATGTTTGGAAAATAAACATATTTTGTCCCTCCTCCAAACAATGTTGCAAGCATCGAGGGTTGTGTTTATCAGGGTTTTTATTGTGTTTTCCAAAGTTCGCCTATTCACTTCTAAAACAATTATGATTTGAAAACATGGTGGTGGGTTCAATGGCCACCAAGATTCCAATCTCCTTGAGGCATGTGGTTAAAATTGCCACCAAGGGGTTCCCCAACTTCTATTAAAAGGTTTTCTATGAGAAAAAAATTAACAAAGTTCCATCAAAAGGCTTGGTATACCCCGCCAATGACATCTAGAGATTTGTATACCCCACACCAATGACATTAGATCTTT
>ML818022.1:8891-19131 GCA_009831015.1 Picea engelmannii
GTCATGTGGGCCCCGTTTGGGTAAGTGAGTACATCAACTTCCCGGGGTCGTAACTTTTGCATACGATCTCCGTTTTAGGCATGTGATAGCTCGTTGGAAAGGTATTGTCAAGGAGATTCATTTTGGGGGCTCAATTATGCCTTCAGCAATCATTGAGAACCTCGATCTCGAAAAACCTTCATTTGGACCCTCAAAATGGCCCTGGAAGTTAAAACCTGCTAAAAATAGTAAATTGCCAAAATGGCCAGAAAACTATTTTGAGCCATTTGGAAAAGGTGGGTGGCCACCGATATCCACCTAGATCAATAACGCCTTTGAATTGTTCAAAGGGATATGGAAATTGAATCTGTCATATAGAGGTTAAGTTCAGGTGGAATAACGTCGAGCCATTTTGACCAGAGATCCTTGAGAAGAGTGAATGAACGGCGAAGATCTTTTGTGAAAGAAGTGTGAAGTTGCTAGAGTCGTGGGATCTTGCAGAGTTGCAAGGTGGTTAAAGGTCAGAGGAACCCATCTCCTTAGGATCCAGAATCAACGTGAATCATTGATCGTGTTTTGCGTAAGCGTTGGATCATCTCGCGAATTCGGGGATTTGTGAGTTTGGAAGGAAAACCAAATATCTTTGGCTTTGCAAAGTCCTGAGTTGTGAGAAGCAAAGGAGGAGATCCAGACCGTTGGATCCAAGCCACAGGAGAACCGTTGGATCAGAATATTCGTGGGGTATCATGTATTGTGGGTTCGGGAGTTGTGGTAATTTATTTTCAACCACAGAAGTCGCGAAGTGTCGAGCACCAAGGGCTCATGTGAACACGTAGCACATCCATAAGTGGGGACTGCATGGTTGACAGGTGGTGTAATAATAAAGTGCCCGGAGAAAGGTGGAAGCAGGTGACAGGTGGTGGATACACATCGACCTTGGAAAGGGTCAACCCATTTTTGACTTATTACGAGTCACAGTTTCACAAAAGAGGAAAAGGAAAGCTCAACACTCCAACTCGTGAAGTTGCAAGTTGCAAGGGGTGCTAGAGTTAGGCCCTAGCCAGTGGTCGCTTGAAGAGGTGCTAACAAGGAGGGATCCATACCCGTATCATCATCTCGGGTATCGAAGGTTTGTGAAAGAAGAGTCGAGGGTCTTCGACTCACGAACTCACGAGATCACGAGTCACGAAGGATGCTTGTGTTAAGGCCAGTGGTGGCTGTTGGAGGAAGTGAAGCTTGTGCCTAGTGCTTGTGCGCACAGGTGGGATTTCTGAAGGACTTGTGGATCGAATTTGTGAGGTTCCAATAGGGATCCGAGAGAGCCGCTTTGACTCAAGGAGAATTTAGAATGATCCTGTGTGGATCTCGGCCCGAGGGCAGGGGGGTCTACACCAAGTGGTATTAGAGCTTGATCTTGTCTATATATTTTAGGAAGAAGGAGCTAGAGGAGAATAGTCTGATACGCACCAAGTTATATCAGAGCCTAGAAAAATTTTTTTACTTTTTGTAGCAGAGAGAAGGGAGGAAAATTTCTCAACCATGCTTCCGAGAAAAAGAGATAGCCCAATGCCTGATCCAGCAGTGGAAAGAGAAATGTGTGAGTTACGTGCTAGGCTTGATGCTATGGATACAGCACAGAGGTGCACAGTCGATGCTGGGGATATCAGCGAGGCTGAAAGTGAAAATGAAGTTGGAAATGGAGGAGAAGAAGTAGCAGTCAAAGATGCTGCAGACGAACGCATATTCAGGGCTATTGTAAGAATAGGTGCCAGAGCAAAAATGGAGATTCCCATGTATGAGGAAAACTTCGATGTTGAAGAGCTTCTAGTATGGATTAGAGCTCTATACAAATACTTCGACTATGAGGATATCAAGGAAGACAAGAAAGTCAAACATGTCGTCACTAGACTTAGAGGGCATGCAGCACTATGGTGGGATGAACTGTCGGCTGACAAACGCTGCAAGGGAAAGCAGAAAATCAAAAGCTGGGATAGAATGGTTGCAAAGATGAAAGCCAAATTTATACCCAAGGATTATCAAATCACTATGTTTCGGAGGATGCATAATTTGAGACAGAAGTTGATGTCAGTGAAATAATACACAGAAGAGTTCTACAAGATAAACATCAGAGCAGGTCATTGGGAGAGCGATGATGAAAAAGTTTCCAGGTACATGAATGGTCTGTGATATGACATCCAAGATGAGATGAGCATGATGACCATCCAAAATGTGGAAGATGCTTATCAGATGGATCTGAAAGATGAAGAGAAGCTGAGCCGGAAACAAGGTCAAAGAGGCTAAGACAGAAGTCAAGCCAAATGCAAAACAATTGCCCAAGACAGGACTCAGAAACCTAAAGAAGAGGGAAAGAAACCTCAAACTCAACATGAGAGAGGAGGAACCTCACAAGGAAGGTAGTATACTGATAGAAATACTTTTCCTCGAGCTAGAGGAAGAGGAAGAGGTAAAGGAGGTGAAGTAAAATGCTTTGTCTGTGGAAAAATCAGACATAAATCCTATGAGTGTCCAGATAGGAAGAAATATGGTGGTGAAACTCACATTGTCGAAGCTCAAGGATGGAATGTTGAGGCAGAAGACATTGAGGGTGGAAGATCCTTGATGGTGAGGAAAGTTCTCTTGAAGCCAAAGAAGGAGGCAGAGAACCCATCCCAAAGAGACAGTCTGTTTCAGACATCTTGCAAGACTAAGGATAGGGTATGCAAGGTCATAGTGGACAGCGGTAGCACAGATAATCTCGTATCTACAGAGATGGTATAAAAGTTGGAGCTAGAGACTATTGTACATCCAAGCCCATACGGAGTTTTGTGGATACAAAAATGACATCAGGTAAATGTCACTAAACAGTGTTTAGTTGAATTTAAAATAGGAGGATATAAAGATGAAATATTATGTGATTTCATTCCCATGGATGTTTGTCATCTATTTCTGGGTAGACCATGGAAATATGACAGAAACGTAGTTCATGATGGGAGAAAGAACACGTACACCTTGGAGAAAAATGGTAGGACTCACATGTTGTCGATTAAGGATAAAGAGGTGAAAACAGAGACAAGCAACACTGTACTTCTCATGAGTGGGAAGGAACTTATTGATGAGGTTAAGAAGAAGGAAGACACACATTTTATTGTGGTTAGGAAGCCCAGAATTGTTTTAACTGGTACAAGGATAGATGATTTACCAGAAGAAATCCAGGAGTTGCTGGGAGAGTTTGTTGATATAGTAGTGGATGAACTACCTTGTTCGTTGCCACCTATCAGGAGTATAAGTCATCATATCGATCTTATACCTGGAGCTAGTTTACTGAACAAAGCAGCATATAGGTTGACACCGCAGGAAAATGAAGAAGTTAAGAGGCAGGTCCAGAACTTAATGGACAAAGGATTGATTTGAGAAATCTTGAGTCCATGCGTTGTTCCGACAGTGCTCAGCCCAAAGAAAGATGGAGGCTGGAAAATGTGTACAGACTCAAGGGAAATCAATAAGATTACCATCAAATACAGATTTCCATTGCCAAGGATGGACGACTTGATGGATTTCTTGAGTGGAGCAAAGTTTTTTTCAAAGATTGATTTGAAAAGCGGGTATCATCAGATTCGGATGAGAGAAGGTGAGGAATGGAAGACAACATTCAAGATGAATGAGGGGATGTATGAATGGATTGTCATGCCATTTGGCTTAATGAATGCACCCATTACTTTCATGAGGCTGATGAACGAAGTCCTGAAGGATTTCATAGGGAAATTTTCCATTGTATACCTTGACGATATATTAATTTTCAGCAAGACTGAAGCAAAGCACTTAAAACATCTAGTTGCAGTAATGAGGAGATTACGACAAGTGAAATTGCTGATCAACATGAAGAAATCATCATTTATGAGGACAAAACTCATTTATTTTGGTTTTTTTTTCTCTGCAAATGAACTGAAAATGGATCCGGAAAAGATAGAGGAGATTAAGAATTGGTTGTCGCCGAAGAGTGTATTTGAAGTTCGAAGCTTCCATGGTTTGGCTAGCTTCTACAGGAAATTTATCTGAAACTTCAGTGGAATTAGCACACCAATGATGGATATGGTGAAGAAAAGACATAAATATTTTCACTGGATGGAGGAAGCAGAGAAGAGTTTCAAGTTGTTGAAGAGGAAGATCACTGAGAAACCAGTTCTGGTTTTTCCAGACTTTAGCAAGACATTCCAGGTCAGGTGTGATGTGAGTGGATTTGAAATTGGAGCAGTCTTGAGCCAAGACGATAGGCCGGTCGCATGCCTCAGTGAAAAAATGAATGAGGCGAATATTAAGTACTCCACGTATGACAAATAATTCTATGTAGTCATACAAGCGCTGAAGAAATGGAGACACTACTTGGTTCCTAAGTAGTTTGTTTTGTACAATGATAATCATTCTTTACAATTCGTGACTCGATAGGAGAAGTTGAACCAAAAGAATGCTAAATGGGTTGAATACATGCAAAATTTTATTTTTGTGATTAAACATATTTCTGGAACTGCTAACAAAGTTGTTGATGCTTTGAGAAGGAAATGTTTGTTGATGCAGGAATTCAGAGTCAAGACTTTGGGTTTTGATAACCTCAAGGAAATGTAGAGGGATGATCCATATTTTAAGGAGGCGTATGAGGCATCTGAGAATCCAATTCTCAGGTACAGGAGCCAATGGACTGAATACATGATCTAGGATGGATTATTGTTCAAGGGAAATCAGCTATGTATTCCGAAATTCTCCATGAGGGAGAATTTGCTGGAGGAAAAACACAGTGGAGGATTGGTCGGACATTTCGGTCATGATAAGACATTCTCAAAGTTGAATGGCTCATATTATTGGCCAGGGATGAGGACAGATGTGAATAAATTTGTGGACAGGTGTCGAATTTGTCAGCACACGAAAGGAAAAAGGCAGAACACAGGGTTATACCAACCATTACCCATACCTGAAAGACCATGGGACGCAGTGAGCATGGATTTCATATTGGGACTGCCAAGAACACAGAGAGGATGTGATTCAATCTTTGTGGTAGTCGACAAATTTTCAAAAATGGCACATTTCATACCATGCCAGAAAACCAGTGGCGCAACTCATATTGTGAACCTATTTTTCAAGGAGGTCATCAGACTTCACGGCGTTCCCAAGAGTATCATGTCTGACCAAGATACCAATTTCATTGGGAATTTCTGGAGGACCTCATGGAGGAAGTTGGGGACAAGTTTGTCTTTTAGCTCAGTGTATCATCCTCAAACGGATAGATAGATAGAGGTCATAAATAAGAGCTTGGGAGATTTTTCGAGGATCTTAGTGACTGAACACCACAGTCAGTGGGATCACATTCTTCCACAGGCGGAATTCGCTTATAATGATTCACTCAATAGAAGCACAGGGTAGATTCCATTCCAGATTTTATATGGAATGCAGCCAAGGGGAGTTTCTGAATTGAAAGATTCAGAACAAAATTAATTCAGGAGTGCTAGTGGAGAGGACTTTGCAGAAGAAATGAAGGAGCTTCACAGCCAAATTAAGGAGCGATTACAGAGTTCAAGTCAAGAATACAAATGGAGAGCAGATCAACACAGGCAAGAACTTCAATTTGAAGTTGGTGATCTAGTTCTTGCACATTTGAGGAAGGAGAGGTTCCCAAGGGGAACATATAATAAACTGAAGATGAAAAATATTGGACCATGCAAGGTCATAAATAAATTTGGGGCAAACGCATATGAGATTGAAGTACCCGATGGGGTCGGAATCTCACCGATATTCAATGTTGCAGACTTGTACCCTTACAGAGCTGAGGAAGCAGGAGTAGAAAATGAGCAAGAAGAAGTTCAATGGACAAAACAAATTCTTGTAGATGAAAAGTCGTAGATGGAAAGCATAATTGACAAGAGAATTAGCAGAAAGACCAGGAGAAAGGATTATTTTGAATACTTGGTCAAGTGGAAGGGACATCCAGTTGAAGATGCCAGTTGGGAGGATGAAGCAGAAATTCAAAAGCATGGACAGACCATGCAAGAGATTATGAACAGGAGTTCATGAAAATTTTCAAGCGAGGGAGTATGATGCAGGATCATCGAACAAAAAAAAAGCACGCACCTAGCAAAGGAACAGATGGACGCGTGGATGAAGAAAAGGGGCACGTTTTTATGAAGACCCTTTTGAATTTTGAAACCAAAAGCATTAATGTAATAGTTAGGAGGAGTGTACTTGCATTTATGTCTTGGATATAGGAATAGATCTGGAGAGATTACTCTCATCTATCAGATGTAATCGACATTTAAGTCTGTCAATGTAAAGTAGGTAGACATGAATGTTAGATTAGACAGTTTTAGAAGCATAGGAGGGAAAACGAATATAGACACCCTCACCCTTGTATCATAGTAACAAAAACCAATTTAGAATTCATAAGTTGGAGAGTTGTAGCAGAGAGTTGTAGAGAAGAACCCATGTACAGGAGCATTTGAGTTAATATATGAAGCTTTGACTCAACTTTCATGGTGTTATGATGTTTACTGTTTACCTTTGTTAAATGGTATGTTTACAATTGTTCTATTTCTCTGTTATGCATCTGTTTCAATCAATGTTGTGTGGGATGTATGATTTCATGTTGAGTGTATGAAGTCTGCAAGAGGGGTGGAATAAGTTTCAATTGTTTCTCTCTCTGAGAATTCTTTCAAGGAGTGCAGTGGACGTCCGCAAGGTGTGCGTTGACAAGGGTCTGAGTTTATTTCAGAAACCTCAAGAGAGATACCGTTGTTCTCATTTCAGTTGAAGTACAGGTGAAGCACAGAGTCATGCAAGGTGTGCGCAGGCTGGTTGAGACCTTAGAATTTATCAACTAAGGGAAAAGTTGAAGGACCATTGTTGCAAAGAGTGCACAGGGTCAAAGACTCAAATAACCAGAAGTTATTTGGAATTTTTCCTCAAGGAGTGTGAGCAGGGATATTTTTGAAGGCTTGAGTTTTCCAGTGAAAGCTCAGGAGGGATAACGCCTTTGAAGTGTTCAAACGGAGACGGAAATTGAATCTTTCATATAGAGGTTAAGTTCAGGTGGAAGAACGTTGAGCCATTTTGGCCAGAGATCCTTGAGAAGAGTGAATGAATGACGAGGAGCCTTCATGAAAGAAGTGCGAAGTTGCTAGAGTCATGGGATCTTGCAGAGTTGCAAGGTGGTTAAAGGCTAGAGGAACCCATCTCCTTAGGATCCAAGATCAACGTGAACTGTTGATCGTGTTTTGCGTAAGCGTTGGATCATCTAACGAATTTGGGGATTAATGAGTTTGGAAGGCAGACCAAATATCTTTGGCTTCGCAAAGTCCCGAGTTGCGAGAAGCAAAGGAGGAGATCCAGACCGTTGGATCCAAGCCACGGGAGAACCGTTGGATCAGAATCTTCGTGGGGTATCGTGTATCATGGGTTCGGGAGTTTTGTTAATTTCTTTTTGACCGCAGAAGTCGCGAAGTGTCGAGCTCCGAGGGATCGTGCAAACACGTGGCACATCCGTAAGTGGGTACCACGTGGTTCAAAGGTGGCATAATAATAAATCACCCAGAGAAAGGTGGAAGCAGGTGACAGGTGGTGGATACACATCGACCTTGGAAAGGGTCAACCCATTGTTGACTTATCGCGAGTCGCAGTTTCACAAAAGAGGAGCAGGAAAGCTCGACACTCCAAATCGTGAAGTTGTGAGTTGCGAGGGGTGCTAGAGTTAGGCCCTAGCCAGTGGTCACTTGAAGAGGTGCTAACAAGGAGGGAATCATACTTATATCATCATCTCAGGTATCGAAGGTTTTCTAAAGAAGATTTGAGGGTCTTCGACTCACGAACTCATGAGATCGCGAGTCACGAAGGACGCTTGCGTTAAGGCCAGTGGTGGCTGCTGGAGGAAGTGAAGCTTGCACCTAGTGCTTGTTTGCACAGGTGGGGTTTCTGAAGGACCTGTGCATTGAATTTGTGAGGTTCCAATAGGGATCCGAGAGAGCCTCTTCAGCTCAAGGAGAATTTAGAATGGTCCTGTGTGGATCTCGGCTTGAGGGCAGGGGGGTCTGCACCATGACCACAGCCTATGACCACTTGTTAATCATTTGAGTGCTTCTCTCTTCATATCAACATTCCACGATCCATGGTGATCGGACAGCTATCCTCCGCCCAGGAACTTCAGCTTTCAGGACTTTGGGGAAGAGTTGATGATAAAACTCCCGAAACTAAATTCCTGGAATAATGTCACTCGATGACGTGTCGTGATCC
Source organism: Picea engelmannii (assembly GCA_009831015.1). Classification (NCBI taxonomy): domain Eukaryota; kingdom Viridiplantae; phylum Streptophyta; class Pinopsida; order Pinales; family Pinaceae; genus Picea; species Picea engelmannii. The sequence goes on from ML818022.1 coordinate 17,139, forward strand.
GTGTGTCTGTCATGTGTCACTTAGAATTGTGATTTCTAGGTTCCTGAAATGCTAAATCAACTTGACACTTGTCCTTATATGATTTCACCACATGTCCTTTCTGACGTGGGATGCCACCTGTCCTTGCTGACATGGTCTGCCACATTCACCTCCTGGGTCTGACGGCCCAGATTTGTCCTTGATCCAACGACTAGGATTATTTCATGATTTTGCATATCGTGAGTTCAAGAGGTTAGGGAACCCCATTCCTTTGACTTTCCAATCAGCAAAATGACAATCTTTCACCACGTGTCCTATGGACCCAATGGTCCAGATCTTATCGTGATTTCGAAAATTCATGGGCCTTCGTCGTGTCTATTTTTGGATTTTGGGGTTCTCTACTTCAAAGGTTAAAGTTCTTTTGATCTTTGAATTACTGGTCTGTGAAACTCCTAATTGGAGTCTTTGTTGATGTGCCTGTTTCGGGATTTCGGCGTTTCGCATTTCGCAACTTTGGGACTCCTGTGATGAAGAGTCTCAACTCTTGACTCCTCCAACTCCCGGTGTCTGAAACTCTGAAACATCGTGGTTTCACATTTTGAGATTTCATCATTCTTGTCGTGAGTTTCCTTGACACCTCCAACTCCCGGTATCCGAAACTTCGAAATGGAGATTAAGTCATGGTTTCGCATTTTGCGATTTTCTGTCATGAGTTGCTTCCATGACTCCTAGAGTTTATGCTTCTGAATGGGATCCAATGATCACTTGTTGAAATTTCCATAGCCATGCCATTATCCCTGCATTGTTGGTTGTGATATTTTCTGTCAATGACAAACACGCATACTCTGCACTCTGCATGCACCTCTTCACTATCTCTTCTGGTCTTCACGAGCTTGCTCTGTTGCATCTTCCCAAAATAATTCTGGTGCCCACCTGGAACATTATACTTGTACTCAAGCCATCATCTCTTCTGTACTTTCCATCAATGACAAGCATACGCTACCTGTAAAACATGCCAACAATATCCCCCTTTGGCATTGATGGAAACAAAGGCACCCAGACCTGTTCTTTTCTCCCCCTTTGACATCAATGTCAAAGAAAATATGCTCCCCCTCAGCTGTTGCATTATTTTTCGGAGGTATCAGATATTCAATCAAGAAAAAATCCCCCTAACAGGATGGACTCTCTTAGGTGTGAGACGGGATGACACCCAACTTCTGTCAGAGATATTCAAATGGTGTCTTCACTAGGGGTTTAATAAAGATTTCTGCAATTTGTTCTGTGGTTGGAATGTAATGGACCTGAACAATCTGATTGGTGACCTGCTCTCTCAGAAAATGGTATTTTATGGGAATATGCTTGGTCTTGGAGTGGAATACAGGATTCTTGGACACACTGATGGCACTAGTTTTATCACAATGAATTGGGATTGGTGCAGCGTATTTTACCTCCAAGTCTACAAGTGTCTGAATCATCCATAATACCTGAGTGCAATAGGTAGCAGTAGTAATGTACTCTTCCTTTGTAGTTCATAAGGAAATGGAACCTTGTTTTTTACTCAACCATGCTACTAGAGAATCTCCTAAGAAGAACGTGCCTCCACTCGTGCTTTTCCTTTCATCCATGCAGTTAGCCCAATCAGCATCTGAGTAGACTAATAATTGAAAATTTTGATTCTTATGATACCATAGGCCATAGTTCATTATTTCTTTCAAATATCTGAATATCCTTTTGACATCTAGCAAATGACTCTGTTTAGGTGTAGACTGATATCTTCCTACCATTCCAACAACATGCATTATGTTTGGACGAGATGTTGTGATGTACAACAGACTGGCTATCATTGACCTATATGCACTTTGATCAACATCAGGTGAGTCATCATCCTTGATTAATTTGCATCCAATAACCATAGGTGTGCCCACAGGTTTAGAATCTTCCATTTGAAACCTTTTCAACATTTCTCTTAGATATTTTTCTTGAGAAATGAACATCCCTTCAGACCTCTGAGTAA
>ML818022.1:19181-29575 GCA_009831015.1 Picea engelmannii
GAAACCTTTTCAACATTTCTCTTAGATATTTTTCTTGAGAAATGAACATCCCTTCAGACCTCTGAGTAATTTGTAGACCAAGAAAAAATGACAGTTCACCTATCATAGACATTTCAAACTCAGACTCCATGGCAGAAGCAAACTATTGTACCAATGAATCCTTATTATATCCGAAGATGATGTCATCTACATATACCAACACGATGAGCAAATCATTATCCTTTGTTTTGATATATAGATTGTTGTCAATTGTTCCTCTCTTGAACCCTTTGTCTTTGAGATACGTATCCAGTCTGTGATACCAGGCACAAGGGGCTTGTTTTAACCCATATAAATATTTCTTCAGCTTGCATACTAAGTCAGGGTTATCATAAATTTTGAAACCCTCTGGTTGTTCCATATATACTTCTTCATTTAAATCTCCATTTAGAAAAGATGACTTGACATCCATTTGATAGACTTTAAACCTTTTATGACAAGCATAGGCAAGAAATATTCTGATAGCTTCTAATCTTTCTACGGGCACAAATGTTTCATCAAAATCCAATCCTTCTATTTGACCATAGCCTTTATAGACCAATGTTGCTTTGTTCCTGACAACTTGTCCCTGCTCATTCAACTTATTCTTAAAGATCCATTTGGAACCAATGATATTTTTACCTTCAGTCTATGAACCATCTCCCACGTATTGTTTTTCTCAATCTGATCAAGTTCATCATTCATTGCTTTAACCCAATGGTCATCTTTGCTAGATTCATTAAAATTCTTGGGTTCCAGCATGGATATGAAAGCTATATGTGATTGTTCAGTGTTTTTTATTATCTTTCTCCTGGCTTGTACACCTTTGTATTTTTCACCAATTATCTAACTTGCAAGATGATTCTTTTGAATGGTTTTGGAAGAGGAATTTGAAGTTGTCTGTTGATTTGAGTCTGTCTGAGTATCTGTGTCTTCATCTGATTCAGAGTCTTTGTTTTCTTCTTCTTGGACCTGTTCATCTTCAACTTTAGCTGTGTCCTCTGTAGAAGACTCATTATTGTACACCTCTCTTGTTGGGATTCCTTCATCAACTTTTATGTCAATACAATCAACCATTTTATGTAGCCTCTTATTATAGCATCTGTATCCTTTACTATTTGTAGCATACCCTAAGAAGATACCTTCATCATCCCTATCATCATATTTTCCAAGGTTCTCATCATTATTCTTTATGTAACATTTACTCTCAAAGACTTTGAAGTGTTTGATTGAAGCAGGTCTCCCATACCACAGTTCATAAGGTGCCTTGTCACTTTGTGGTCTGAGGTGGGATTTGTTAAGAACATGGATTGTTGTGTGTGTTGCTTCTACCCAGTAGGTTTGACCAATGTTCTTCTCATTCATCATTGACCCGGCCATTTGTTGTATTGTTCTGTTTTGCCTCTCAACTACTCCATTTTGTTGTGGAGTTCTTGGGATTGTGTATTCTCTCTTGATCCCATGCTTATCACAGAATTCCTTGAAATCACTTGACATAAATTCTCCTCCTCTATCAGATCTTACTGCCTTTAACCTCTTGCTTGTTTGATTCTCAATTAAAGCCTTAAATATTTTAAACTTCTCAAATGCTTCAGCTTTTTCCTTGAGAAAGGAAACCTAAGTAAGTCTGTAGTAATCATCAATAATTAGCATGAAGTAGTTTTCTTTCCCTGTGCCTTCCTGTCTTGATGGTCCACATAAATCCATATGAACTAGTTGGAGTGATTTCTCTATTGAAGTAGAGCTCTTAGACTTAAACTGTGTCCTGGTTATCTTTCCTACTTGGCAGGGTTTACACATAGAATCTTGGGGCTTTGATATTCTCGGAAGATCTTTTACTGCCTCAAGATTTTTGAGCTTGATTAAGTGGTCAAAGTTTAGATGTCCAAGTCTCCTATTCCATAACCAACTTTCATTATACTTGCTTAAGTGGAATTCTTATTTTTCTTTTTTTAACACATAGACATTGTTTTCTATTCTTATCCCTTTTGCAACTAGCTGTCCTGAATTCACAGATTTTATTCTACAGTCTTTAGAGGTAAAAATGACTTCACATCCTCGGTCACAGACTTGACTGACACTAAGCAGATTATGTTTCAGACCTTCTACAAACAACACATCTTGAGCTTCTCCTTTGCCATTACTCAAACTTACCATTCCTTTACCTTTTATTTTTCCTAGTGCATCATTTCCAAAAGTTACATTCCATGATTTGCTTTCACTTAGAGTTAGAAACTTACTTTTGTATCCAGTCATATGTTTGGAACATCCACTGTCAATATACCATGGATTCTTTTGTCTTTGGACTGATAACACTAGTCCACACATGTCATCTGCTTTCTTCTTCCAAACCTTGACATTTTCAGCAGTGGGGATCAAATCTGGCTTGTAATTCCTTAAGAGACAATCTGCAGCTTTATGTCCATAGTTATGACAGATGTAATATTCTAGTTCACTAAATAGAAGATCATAGCGATTGTTATGCTCATAACTATTGTTATGTTTAACCTGCGTCCTTTTCCCAACCATTGCATGATTTATAGTCTGAGTTTATTTGTTGCTTGTTTGTCTCGATCTTTGTTGTGGAAGATGGTTATTCATTGAATATATTGATTGTTCATATCTAAATCTTAAAGAATAGTTTATAGCTTTGTGACAAAAATTAGAGCAGAAAAAACAATAACCATAGAAAAAACCTTTGTACCTTGAAAAATTTTGTCTTATTTGAGGAGGTTGATTTCTTTCATGCCGATAATCTCTCTGATCTATATATTCGGTTCTGGTACTTTTTATTTCATTCCTTCTTGGTGGCTGATTTTCTTTCTTTGTTTCTGCAAAGTGATTGTTGTCAATGTTTGAGGATTTGACAAACTTGATAGGTTCTTTATTACTTGGATGATCACTACTTGATCCTTCTCCATACCCCAATCCAGCTTTGAACTTTGGGTTTCTTTGTTGATTTAGAATGGAGGTTAATCCTTCTAAGGCTTTAATACTTGGCAGATTTTGGTGATACAATCCCTTAAATTTCTCCATTTCTTTTCTAGTTTTTACTATCTCTTCTTCTAAGGCTTCACATCTTGCCTTCTTTTCTGATAACTTTTGTTTCAGAATGTCTTTGATTTTCTTTGCTTCTTCTAATTCCACTTTTAGTATGACAAGGTCTTCATCCGTTTCTTTACTGTCTTTCTCAAAATGTATCAACAATTGTTTTTGCTTTCTGTTCTTAATTTTGAGTCTGTCAATCTCTTCCAGTGCACTAATCAGTTCTCCTTCCATATCAACCACAACTTCTTCTTCATTAGCCTCACTTCCTGTGATTTTATTATCATAATCCTCTTTGGCCATAAGTATGAAGTCATTTATTTTATCTTCAATAGAGGAGTCATTGTCTTCATCATCTGAAGGATCATCATCATTGTTTACACAAAGACTTTTCTTCTTAAAATTATTATCTTTAAAGAAATTTTCGTGTTTGTGCTTCTCCTCATCATCACATGTCTGATTCTTTCTTTTGTGAGGACATTTATTTGCAAAATGACCTATCTTACCACAGTTGAAACATTTGAAAGCCAGCTTACCTTTGTATTTTCTTGATCCCTTCTTCAGTCTCTTCACAAATTTTTCTTCAATTTCATCAGGCTCAGAATCCTCATTCTTGTCTGCCTTAAATGATGCTTCTCTAGAGGTGGGTTTATATTTAACTATTCTCATTTCATATGCAGTCAATGTTCCTAGAATTTGATCAAACTCCAAGTTTTTTAGATCATTAAGTTCTTCTATAGCAGAGACCTTTGGGTTCAACCTATTTGGTAGAGATCTCAAAATTTTCTGAACTAAAGAAGGTTCCTTAATTTTTTCACCAAGTGATTTCATTGCATTTACCGGTTCTTCAACTCTCAAAAAGTATTTTCAAATAGTTTCATATTATTTCATCTTCAGCTGTTCAAAATGTACTCTGTAGGTTTGAAGCTTGGCATCCTTTACCTTTTCATTACCTTCATAACTACTAATGATTTTGTCCCACATTTCTTTGGCAGTTCCTAGGTGCATAACTTTTACAAATTATGCTTCTGCAAGCCCACTCAAGATAGAATTCATAGCCTTATCATTGAAGCTAAATTCTAGCTTGTAATCCTTATTAGATAGTACAACTGGATTTACATAACCAGTATCTACCACATCCCAGAAATTTGCACCTAAAGCCATTATGTAGGTTCTCATTCTAACTTTCCAGAAGGCAAAGTTTGTTCCATTGAACAGAGGGGCCTTATTGGTTGAATTTCCTTCATGGCTTCACATGTTTAAGCTCTAGGATATACCTTTAGATAAAAGGGGCCAACTTTGATACCAATTGTTGGCCAACTGAGAGGGGGGGGGTGAATCAGTTGTTACCAATATTAAACAATTATGATTATTTTAAACTCTTTGCAGAGCACTGAATGACAATCACAATAATGCAGGGAAGTAAGCAATAGAACATTCAACATCATTCACACATATCAAATATACAGAGACAGATATTTCCTGAGGAAACCCATAAGGGGTAAAAACCTCTTCTTCTTGGTATGATAAGTAATCTTTACATTCTGTACATTATCATACATATTAGCTCCAACTCATTGTGAGGCTACAACCTCTGTTTTGCAAGTTGCAACTTGCTGAGAGCACCAACTCTCTATTTTCTCTAGCACCTACTAGAAGAAAGCACCAACTCCCTGGTTTCTCTAGCACCCACTAGAAGGAAGCACAAACTCTGTTGGTTTCTCTAGCACCCACTAGAAGGAAGCACCAACTCCCTAAGTGTTCTAGCACCAACTGGATGGAAGCACCAACTTCCAGTCACACAGGCACCAACCTGTAAAATAGAAAACAACAGTTCTCCCTTGCACCACCCTGCCACCCTGGTTTCTCTGGCTACAACCAGATGGAAGCTATAACTCCCTATTTTCAAGCACCCACTTGAACCTCTGAGGAAAATAGTCCTCCCTAGCACCTCCCTACCACCCTGAAATATAATTTTTTCTATATATAAATTTATCATAGTGATACAATATTTATCAATGGCTTACTGGTCTCATCACTGTTCTGCTACACTGCTCTTCTCTACCTGCATCAGTGTCTTCCTGCACCCCTTCATTATGCTTTATGTTCTTCTTCCTTTTATGTTATATGTTCCATGTCCCATCTATGCACCATTCCTCTTCTGTGAATTTCAGCTGCTACACTCTGCCTCCTTCTACACACCTCAATCACTCTCAACAGCCCCCAATCTCTTCTTTGTTCTACGTTTTTATTCTCTATGTGCATCTTCTGCATCCTCTATTCATAATGATTCTACATGTTCTCCCCATGTCGAGTGCTCTGCCTAATCATCATTGCAACTCTTCATCTTCTCTAGCTGTTAAACCCATGCGTCCATCATCACTAGGTGTTATGCCAAGATTCCTTAGCCTCTCCAACAGTCGAGACTCTTCGTCTTCTCTGTCACAGTCGAGCACATTACCTCTGTTGCAATTCCAAGCTCCAACCATCTTACATATGTCAATATCCTCTATGAACATTCTTCATGCCACTGGAAGATACCTCAAGACACTTCATCTTCTCTGGCGATCACCCTGAAGTCTCTCTGAGTCCTCTGCCAGAAACCATCAGTCGTTTCTAGCAGTTACACTGTGAACCTCCAAGAAACGCATCAGAAACTGAATCACCAACTGTCCAAGAGTCATGATTCAGTTCTTCTAACTGAATCGTAACTGATCGATTATCTGTGAAGAGTAACAGTATCCCTTCGATCAGATTTCCAAGTATCCAACACCATTGGATTACAAGCACAGGGTCTCGTGTTGATTTCGCCATTTTGAATTTTGGCATTTCAGCATCTCGGCATTCCTGTGGTGAAGTTTTTCGAAACTCCAACTCCCAATATCCAAAACCTACATGAAAAGGTGTTTTTCGCATTTCGGCATTTCACGATTTCGCATGTCACAAATTCCTGTTGCGAGGCATCTCGACTCTCCAAGTCGCGATCTCCGAAATGGAGTTTAGTTGTTAGAGCCTTCCTCCAACTCTTGACGATGTGACCATAGCCTATGACCACTCACTAATCATTTGAGCGCTTCGCTCTTCAGATCAATGGTCCACGATCCGTGGTGATCGGACGGCTATCCTCCGCCCAAGAACTTCAGCTTTCGGGACTTTGGGGAAGAGTTGATGCTAAAACTCTCGAAACTAAATTCCTGGAATAATTTCACTCGATGATGTGTCGTGATCCGTGTGTCTGCCACGTGTCACTCATAATTGTGATTTCCAGGTTCCTAAAATGCCAAATCAACTTGACACTTATCCTTATATGATTACGCCACATGTCCTTTCTGACATAGGCTGCCACCTGTCCTTGCTGACATGGTCTGCCACATTCACCTCCTGGGTCTAACAACCCAGATTTGTCCTTGATCCAACAACTAAGATTATTTCGCGATTTCACATATCGCGAGTTCAAGAGGTTAGGGAACCCCGCTCCTTTGACTTTCCAGTCAGCGAAATGACGATCTTTCGCCACGTGTCCTATGGACCCAACAGTCCAAATCTTATCATGATTTTGAAACTTCATGGGCCTTCGTCGTGTCTATTTCAGGATTTTTGGGTTCACTACTTCAAAGGTTAAAGTTCCTTTGATCTTTGATTTCCCAGTCTTCGAAACTCCGAAATGGAGTCTTTGTTGATGTGCTTGTTTCAGGATTTCATCGTTTCACATTTTGCAACTTCGAAACTACTGTGATGAAGAGTCTCGACTCTTGACTCCTCCAACTCTCGGTATCCAAAACTCTGAAACATCGTGGTTTCCCATTTCGCGATTTCATCATTCTTGTCGTGAATTTCCTTGACACCTCCAACTCTTTGTATCCAAAACTCTGAAATGGAGATTAATTCATGGTTTCACATTTCACGATTTTCTTCCATGAGTTGCTTCCTTGACTCCTAGAGTTTACGCTTATGAATTGGATCCAACAATCACTTGTTGAACTTGTCATTTCCATGCCATTATCCCTACGTTGTTGGTCGTGATCTTTTCCATCAATGACAAGCATGCATACTTTGCACTCTAAGTGCACCTCTACACTCTACGTGCACCTATGCATTATCTCTTCTGTTCTTCACGAGCTTTCTCTACTGCATCTTCCCAAAATACTTCTAGTTCCCACCTGGCACATTATACCTATACTCAAGCCATCATCGTTGTTGTACTTGCCATTAATGACAAGCATACACTACCTGTAAAACATGCCAACAAAAGTAAGCCAGTTGGATTAGGTTGGAGGCCACCATTATCCACCTGGAACATGTGTAGGGCTCCAGATAGCTCTGGAAGTGTATAACCCACAATTACAAAGAAGTATAGAAGAACGTGCTAAACTAAAAACTAGCAAAAGGAGCCAGTTGGAATAGGTGGGTGGCCACCAATATCCACCTGTATCAATCCTCCCCACTTAAGAAGCAATGGTCTCCATTGCGTTAAGTTCCCAGGGAGGAGGGAAAAGCATGGTCTAAATCTAAATCTTGGTGAGTTACGTGCTTTGTTGGAGAAGTTATGTTTCTTGATCTATGGAAGAATGCCACAAACCGGTTGCTGGCGGGGTTGAATATGCTCCACCAACCTGTTGTCTCTGGGTTTGAAGGGGCATTGTGTTGGCACGATTGTAGGTGAAGAAACAATATCTTCTTTCTCTTTGAAAATCTGATTTTGTTGGATAGAAGGTGTTGAGGTTGCAGTGGTTGTAGCGGTCTTATGTGCATCCTTTGAACAGACGATGAAAGGGATGAATTTTGGAGTATGAGAGTTTACCTTGCAACACTATTTTGGTGGAGAAGTAGTTGGAACTACCTCTGTATTTGATAGAGATAACCTTCTAAAGTAATAATGACACTACGAGGTCTAGACTAATAGACAACATGATGTCTCCACATATATGGGTGGCCAAAAACCACATCACAAAGATCAAGAGGGGAAACATCACACACTACCTCATCCTTGAAGGGATGGATTCCATAAGACAGGNGCGGGGTTGAATATGCTCCACCAACCTGTTGTCTCTGGGTTTGAAGGGGCATTGTGTTGGCACGATTGTAGGTGAAGAAACAATATCTTCTTTCTCTTTGAAAATCTGATTTTGTTGGATAGAAGGTGTTGAGGTTGCAGTGGTTGTAGCGGTCTTATGTGCATCCTTTGAACAGACGATGAAAGGGATGAATTTTGGAGTATGAGAGTTTACCTTGCAACACTATTTTGGTGGAGAAGTAGTTGGAACTACCTCTGTATTTGATAGAGATAACCTTCTAAAGTAATAATGACACTACGAGGTCTAGACTAATAGACAACATGATGTCTCCACATATATGGGTGGCCAAAAACCACATCACAAAGATCAAGAGGGGAAACATCACACACTACCTCATCCTTGAAGGGATGGATTCCATAAGACAGGCGACACTAATGGCTGACACGGAGATCTCATCCCTGGTCAAGCCACCCGATGTTGTTTGGCTGCAAGTGTGGTGTTTCGACAACCCAAACTATTTGACGACCTTAGCTGAGATGAGGTTCTTCTAGTTGTCGTTAACTGAGATGTAGCCTGATGAACTTGCCCCATATAATAGTAATTATGGCTTATGGAGTTGATTTTTCTTTTTAAATCCGAGAGGAGACCTGTATTATTAGGATACTTTTGCATATCATTACGTTGACGAGATTCAGAATGATATTGAATGGAGATCTGATAACGAGTCTGCAATAGTTTTTTGGGTAGAGGAGGTGGAGGAATGGGTTTGTTAATGTTCTAAAATAGATGGGAGAAAGGGTTTTGCAATGCTTCTATGGATAAGGGTCTGTTATCGGGATCCCAAGACAACAAATGTTTAATTAGGTCAATAGCCTCGACACTTGCACTTCCTAGAAGAGAGGAAAAATGTTTGGTAGAATCTAGGCTGATGAACTCTTTTGGAAAATTGTAATTTAAGGAGGAAGCAAGTGCTAATCCTCGAGGCCAAGTGTGGCTATTAGGAGATACAATCACATAGAAAATCTTATGAATCTGATTGACCTTGTTAAGGCCATGGAAGAGTGGGTAGCAAGTGAAAAGTTCCACCATGATATCACCCATCGCCCAAATATCGATTCCTAGGTTATATACATTGATAAATTACAAGAATGCTTGGAAAAAGTAGGTTGTGTCATCCCTACTCTCACTGGTATAGTCATCAATCTTCTTCTTTAAGCTGATGATATCTCTCTTATCGAAAGGAGTCCCCATGATCTTGAAAACCAACTAAGAATCCTCAAGGATTAGCCCGATTTTAGCCAAGCTTTATGAAATCATTTTGGAAAAGAAGATTAGCATTTGGCTAGAAAGTCATGGTAAAAGAGCTAAAGGCCAGGTTGGGTTTAGGAGATATCATTCAACTATGGACCATGTTTTTACCTTTAGGATCATTGCAGAGGAGTTATGCAATACTAAAACCAATCCTTTTTGTTGTTTTGTTGACTTTAGAAAAGCTTTTAACATGGTTCCTAGGAAAAACCTTTGGAATAGGTTGGAAGAGATAAAAGTGCCTCTCTAGTTGAGGGTTGCTTCAATAAGGATGTATGAGAACGTTATTGCTAATCTTAAAAACATTGAGGTCTGGTCAAAAGAGATTAACTGCAATATCGGATTCAAACAAGGTTGTCCCTTGTCCCCTATCCTTTTTGGCATATACATTGATAAATTAGAAGAATGCTTGGAAAAAGCAGGTTGTGTCGACCCTACTCAAATTGGTATAGTCATCAATCTTCTTCTTTATCCTGATGATATCATTCTTATGGCAAGGAGTCCCCATTATCTTGAAAACCAACTAAGAATCCTCAAGGATTTTTGCTCCAATATGGGTATGACTGTTAATACTAATAAGACTAAGATCATGATTATTAAATCCAATAAGATCCATTATGACACCTTTGTATATGACAACAACAACTTGGAGGAAGTGAATTCATACAAATATCTTCGAATTGATATTCACCACAATCTTAATTGGAATTATATCATTGAGAAAAGGATTATTGGGGGATGGAAAGCTTATTATGGGCTTGAAAACAATTGTAAATTAGCTAAACTTTGGAGTTGGGATAAGAAGAAACTCCTCTTTGAGACTCTTGTTACGCCTGTTATTCTTTATGGATGTGAATTCTGGGGATGTAGTATCTCTCGTGAATCCTGGAGAAAGATAAAGCAAATACAAAAGAATTTTATAACCTATAATCTCAAAATTAAAGGAAATACGCCCTATCCCATCCTCCTCATAGAAACTAGCCTCTCCCCTATTGAGAGCATGGCTAT